>JAMKCH010007600.1:0-91371 GCA_023653785.1 Ophioderma brevispina | reverse complement strand
ATAAGCTCATACGTATGGCTGCAATGCTTTGGCGAGAAAGTAGCAACGCGTTGCCAAATTTCACAACGCGTGGCGGTGTCGCAATTAAAATGATCAATTTCTTCTTTCTGGTGACGTATTTCAACAATAGACCCACAAACCGTTGCAAAGTGTCTAGAAAAGGCGTTGTGGAACTCACAACGCGTTTTGCAAGCCTTCACACGCCTTGCGAGATTCACAACGCGTTGCGGCTTTACAACGCGTTTGCGAAGGTCACACCATAAGGTTCGAACTAATTGAGCAACGCGTTGTAAGAAAGTACAACGCTTGGCGACATTTCGGCAACGCGTTTTGCGGCCTCGGCCATCAATATGCATTTTTGACGTATTTCAAAAAATAGATCCACAACGCGTTGCGGCAATACGTTATGACCCTATGGCCCTTCACAAACCACGTGTTGCAAGGCCTTCACAACGCTTTGCGAGCTTCACAAGCGTTGTGAAGTTTGACGTTGTAGAAGATAGGGTCATAACGGTTTGCCGCAACGCGTTGTGAGGTTGCCAAACGCGTTGTGAAGGGTTCTCACGCGTTGTGAGATTTATTTGTTTGAAAGACGTCCACAGAAATTCATTATCTCTGATTGGTCTACAAACCCGCAACGCGTTTGCCGAAATGTCGCAAACGCGTTGTGAACTTTCTCACAACGCGTGTCGACTTTCTCACACGCGTTCGGCAGACGTTTTTTTGAATTACCCTATGGCTTGTGGTCCTGTCTCAACGCGTTGTGAAGCTTGCAACGCCGTTTGTGAGCTGAAATGTCGCAACGCTTTTGCCGAAATGTCCAACGCGTTGCTACTTCTCGCATGCGTGCAGCATTGCAATACGTTATGGCCTTTATGGCTTGCCATATGCGAGAGTATCAACGCGTTGCGACATTTTGACAACTCGTTGCGGTGTAGGCCAATTTAAAAAAATCATAATTTCTGTGACGTAATTTTTTCTAGAAAATTAAAAGACCCCCCAACGCGCTGCTAGATACTTTGCAACGCGTTGCAAAACCTCCCAAGGGAACAACAAATTTCGAGCTTCACAACGCGTTTTGCAAGTTTCACACGCGTTGCGAAGGACCACAACCATAGGGTCATAACGTATTGCCGCAACGCGTTTTGCGAAAGTCGCAACGCGTTGTGAGAAAGTCACAACGCGTTGCGACCTTTCGGCAACGCTTTGCGGTGTAGACCAAATTCAAATAAATAAATTTTGTCCTGTGACGTATTTCAAAAATATAAATCTCACAAACAAAACAACAATCACAAGCCCACGCACGTGCCGTTTCGAAGACAATCACAACGCGTTGCAAACCTATCACACCCGTTTGCTTCATACGTTATGACCCTTATTGCCTTCACAAACGTAAACTTCCAACGCTTGTGAATCTCGCAACGCGTTGTGAAGGCTTGCAACACGTTGTGAAGGCCATAGGGTCATACCGTATTGCCGCACGCGTTGTGGATCTTTTTTGAAATACGTCCCCGAACTGCATAATTTTGATTGGCCGAGGCCGCAAACGCTTTGCCGAACTTTTCGCAAACGCGTTGCTACTTTCTTACAAAAACGCGTTGCTGCAATACGTTATGACCCTTATGGCTTGTGGACCTTCGCACGCGTTGTAAATCTCGCAACGCGTTGTTGATCCCGCAACGCGTTGTGAAGGCTTGCAACGCGTTTGTGAGTTTCCACAACGCGTTTCTAGACACTTTGCAACCGTTTTTGGGTCTAACAAATTTTTGAAATACGTCCAGAATTGATCTTTTAATTGCCGAAACCGCAACGTTGTTGTGAAATTTTGGCACTCGTTGCTACCTTCTCGCAACGCATTGCGGCAATATTTTATGACCCTTATGGTTTTTGCATTCGCAACGCGTTGTGAAGCTTCACGCGTTGTGAAGGGTTGCAACGCTTTGCAAAGTATCTGGCAACGCTTTGTGTGTCTATTTCCCTCCATCAGCCCCCCCCCCCCCCCCCCATCCCAGATAAAGGTTCATTTTTTGCGCGAATCTAGTAACTTTGTAACAGCCGTGCAGAGAATGAGGGTAAAACTGAATTCTTTCGAAATGTATTCGTTGAAATGTTCATCACATGTCAGGGTTAAAAAGAAATAGTGTATTTCATAGATATTTTACCCAAATTACAATGCAAAGTTATAAGGCCAAATATGGTTCAAGGTCAACAATTGCACTTCATCCTTGTTTAAAAAAGTGGCATACTTTAATTTAATGTGTCAGTTAGAACAAAATGCAAAGTTAACCGAAACTTACCTGGTAAATGTGAAGTTAACAACGGTTTTCCCCGGTGCTCCTGGCAAAATCAAGAAAATTACATGCATAGCATAACGTTTGCGTAATTACCGCCAAGCAGTTAAAATAGCATTTGGTTAGGTTCGGCAGAGCATTATTTTCATTTTTCTTGTACAAGTGATACATGTTTTACTTGCCAATAATATATTGAAAACCCACAATTTAGGTGATATCACCTCAGTATTCATACCACAAATTAGCCCTGGACTCTCAACATCTGGAAAATATATGACCATCACATAATCTCGGGGGGGGGGGGGGGGGCACTTGTTTTTCAAAGGTGGATATGATGCGTGAACATGGACTTTTCAAATGCACCCTAAACACGTACTTTCACCGACTAAAAACAAGCTAAACATACGGCCCTAAACAAGTATTTTTATCTGTTTATGAGCCCTCAAAAGTACGCGGCGTGCATTGAGTCGTACTATACCCTAAATTATCTGCTTTTGCTTTACTTCCCAGTTCCGATTACAATATTTTGGATGATTTTGACCCCTGCTTAATGAGATATAACATACATTTCAGCTGTAATGAAAAAATATACCTTTTTCCATATTTTGCTGTTTTGAACCCTAATGACGCCTGTTGGAAAAAGACACCCTTTTACCCGTTTTTTTTGTTCACGCATCATATCCACGCTTGAATACAATGGCCCCGGGCATTAATCAATACTTACATGGCAAAGCGCTAATTTTAAAAGCACGGCTCCTTGGCAATGACAGGCAATTGTTATTAGTTTCCTTCATTCCGTGACATCGTCTATGGTGGGAGGTGGGATGTAATTTTATTTGACGGCGACAGGTGCGCAGAGACAGTATCCCCTTTACCAACCCACACGGTAACCGGTAAGCCTCAATTTTCCATTTCCCCGTGAATTAATCCAAATGTCACACATAATCTGCATGAACCATTGCAGTCAGCCTACAAACAGTTCCACAGTACAGAGACTGCACTCTTAAAGGTCCACAAGACATAATGTTGGGCCTGGAGAGAAAGGGTGTCACCATTCTTCTGCTTTTGGACCTGAAGCAGTGCTTAGACACTATGGATGTATGAGTGTTTGATCTCAACTCAGAGACATCAATTAAAAATTGACAACATTCCCTTCACTGTGTTCAAAATCAGACTCATTTTTCCAACGTTTCCGATCATGTGCATGGTGTCCCACAAGGAGTCGTACTCGACCATTGTGTGATTAATTTAATACCTGCCATCGGAATATATTCCCAGATATGGCCTGGAACTCCACTTCTATGCTACGACCGCAAATATATTTAGTGCCCGACGACGCTGATAGCGGAGATGGTGCAGTTGAAAATCTTGAACTGTGTGTGTTGTGAGCTTCTGAAGCTCAATGGCGAGAACTGAGATCATTGTCTTGCTTAAGCTCCAATAGCCAAATTCAGTCTGTATCAGTGCATATTGCGGTGCATCCATCCCCTGTCAGAATTAGGGTTATGTTTGATCCTAATATGCCTATGACCATGAGTGCTCAGGTGGCCAATATTATCAAAGTGGCCAGTTTACAACTGATGGTAAACTAAATTGGCTATTCATACTTAGTTACATCCCGCTTTGGATTTAACAATCTGCTGGTCGGCCTAGTGAATCTCTCCTCCAAACGGCCTTCAACATGCAACGCACATCTGCATGTCTCATCACACAAAAGCGAAAATTTGATCCTGTTACCGCTGATCTCATGACTTCAGTGGCTACTATCAAGCACGCATTGATTTCAAATAATTGGTTCTGGCCTTCAAATCCATTCACCACAAACTCACAATACATGTCAATATGCTTTCAAACACCGTCCCTAATCAGAGACGGCTACGTTCAACTTCTGTGTCGTCTGCTCGTTTTGTTGAACCAAGAACCCAGCATTCAACATTTACCATAGATCATTTTCTTGCTATACTCCAAACTCTGGAATCAGCTTCCTGAATGCATAAGTGTGCGGATCTCTTTATATGCTCTATTTTGAAATGTCATCTGTTGAACTTGCTTATAATTAATAATTTGTTGTTGTAATGCGCTATGTTCTCTGTATTTTTCTTTGCCTGGTTTTTGCAGCGCATTCACATTGGGTTTTGGTTTAGGCTGCTATAGAATGTCATTGATTGATTGATGATTGCTTCTGGCACCAGGAGGAATTCCACGATGTTTTAAGCCTCAGGCTAGTCTGATACCCACAGTCACCTGGGGTAAACTTAATTTTTAATCCTGGCACATTCTTAACAACCTGGGTCCAATTCCCTAAATCCTTTCTAAGGCTGTGTAATTGGTTTCTAACTTGATTAGAAAAAGCATTCTAAACTTAGCACAGTTAGCTAGTTTTTCTTGCATAAATTATAATTGCTTTGGGGTATTTCTAAATCCCTAGCACCTTCTAATTATTTTTTACTCGACATCTATGGCATGAAGGATGGTCAGACTGAAACAACTGTTATACATTTTGTGTACGCAATAACCGGACGCGTTTACCACACCATTTAAAAACGCTCCCATAGCATCTGTAACTACTGGCACACAGCGCCACCAATTCCGTTTCCGCTCGCTAATTGGGCGGCTATTCTTAGACATGCACTAACCCTTTTGACTCCCTAGCAGCCAAGCTCTGATGTGTTAAAGGCTCTGCGATTAGCTTGAACAAGGAATGAAAAAACGGTTTCGCGTTACCTTGGATATCGCGAAATCACCGAATCAGGTGGTCGATCTGATGTGAGAAATCGGGTTCCTGACAAAAAAGACCCCGTAGCTCACTATTTTTTTGTAGGCCTGGCGTGTGGCATGACTTGATATAGCACTCGAGATTGAGCCAGCTGAAAAGGTTAAAAAATTGCTTGTATGGATCTTTTTTTCACGTTTTTTCGTCTTTTTCCAAAATAAACCTACTATATTATAAACTAGTCAGCTAACTAGACAATTTAGTTAGGAATATTTGGTGCGTAAATCGTTTCGATAGCCAAGTATTTTTGCGCAATCTCCAGGATTCCGCAATGTTACAAAAATCCAATCAACGCTATCTGACAAAGTTTTCCCACGCTCAGCCTACGGCGGTCCGGACAGTAAGTAGTCTGTGTCACAACTGCAAAGATATATCTAAATTGTATGCGCGAGAGTTTTACCGTTATTCAGTCCGCATAGTCGAATGTATGCAAATGAAACTAAATCTCAAATATCTCCGGAATACGAAGGGGTTCTATGGGGATGTTTGCATCAGAGAGTCCGTTACTATGTTTTGTTTTTCAAAAGGCTATGTATCGTAATTGGGTCTGAACCTATAGAACCTAGCGAGAAATTGAACGTTTGTGGTCGGGGACTTCGGTGCTCAGCAAACACGGAAAAGTGAACACGCAATCGCTACGGGCCCATCCCTTTTCCCACAATGCCTTCGTATTATTTCATTCTTGACGAATTTTCAAACGCTGGGTTTTCAATTTACGCTTCCAATTTTAGAAACAGTATATAACTTACGTACCGGACCGCCGTACGCTCAGCCGATAATGAAGTGGTTGATAAACTCCCTAGGGCAGTGAAGATTTGCCAGTTTGCCAATATTCAACCTGGGCGGCGCTGTGGGCCCGACTAAACGTAAATGGTGTTTTTTATAATAAATTTGGCAGTGTTAAGTAAAAACAGGTAATTTAATTCAAAAAATCCACGCGTAATGAAATAAAAATTAACGCGTTAATAATAACATGACATTCCGATTTCAAAGATAAGATGTCTTTACAAATGCCACATGTCGCATTTTCGCATATGTATATCCCTAACATCCCTATAGGAAAATCTGACCATCCCCGCAAAAATTGAGGGTTAGCTCCGTGATTTTTTGTCAGTGGTTTTTGAGGGTTTGGGGACTACCACCAATTCAGCAACCATTATAAAACGTATGACTTGTAGCAACATTTTTTTCCAGATCTTAATGCATGAGAATCAAAAAGGCTTATATCTGGACGCTACATTGGAGAAAAAATACGAATTATGTAACGATCTCATGAGTTATAGCAGAAATGAAAAGATTCCCGGGTTATTTCTCATGATAGATTTTGAGAAGGCTTTCGACTCGGTGTCTCATACATTTATCTTGAAATATAGATCACTTAATTTTGGACCGTCTATCAGGCAGTGGGTATTTTTTTTTTATAATCGCCTCGTCCTCTGTATTAGTTAACGGAATTTCTACGGACAGCATTTAGTGTTGCTAGAGGTTGGAGACAAGTGAATGGCTCAGTCCCCTATATATTATTCTATGTGGCGGAAGTCCTGGGAAAATGATCCGTAACAATAAAATATCAAGGGTAAATTAAAGTTAAAGATCTTGAACTTCGTTGTATATCACCATATGCCGATGATACGGTTTTATTTTTGGATGGCAGGGGAGAAGTCAATGACGGAGGCTTATCATTTTGTGAGGATTCTAGTCTGGCCAAAACTAAAAACCCAAAATCGCGTCCACAATTTTTTTTTGCTGTTTCTACATCCTGAAGACCTACTGATTGATATAACTGTAGGGGTGCCAAATTGGCACCCCTTTAGCATTTTGGAAAGTAGCCAAGATGGCCCCAAGATGGCCGCCACCACATAAATAGCAATAACCCGCCTTCTAAGCATCTATAAAGATGATTCTTTTGTCTTTGTAGGGTTTTTGGGTCATAATTCAAATTTTGGACTCTTTTGAACATAAAGGTTCTTCCCTATACCGATATCACAAGATGGCCGGCAAGATGGCCGCAACCACGTATAATTAGCAATAGCTCAGCGTTTAAAGCAGCTATAAGCTTGATTCTTTCTTGGTGTCGTTGTATGGGTTTTTGGTGGGCAAAGAATGCAAATTTGTACTTGCTTTTTAAACTAAGTCTCCCTCTAGAATCCAATATGGCCGCCATCACACACATATTATTATCAACGTCTCAGCTCTTGAAACAAATACGATTGTAATTGGGGCGTCTTTCTGTAGGTTTATGGTAATATTCAAATTTCTACTCTGAAAGCATTCAGTGTTCTTTACCCTCAAAGTGAGAGTTCGGAATGGCATATATACAGGTAAAATACGAATGCAAAAGTTATCATAATAGTTCGTCTCAATTTGGCAAACATTGTCCCCAACGCAAGATCGTAGTATAGGTATAGTATAGTATTATCAATTGGCCAATTAAGCAGTTGATAGTAACCAAATCTTTATGCACCTCTCTATTTAATATCATGCCCAACGCCTCAGGACAACTTTTAGACAAAGTACCGCGGACCATTTGTACCGACAAAACATCGCTGGTCGGGGGGGGGGGGCACGTACCCCCCCGCCCCCTGCGCCTGTCTATCTTCACTGGGGGTCTCTTCTTAACCAAATACGATGAATGCATCTGTCCCGTTGGTCTCCTCTTCACGAGTGAATTTGAGGACATCCTGCGAAAAGCTGTTGAGGTGGCTCAAAGAAGACGATAAATGGTCTTCGATCTAAAAAACACAGAAATGGTCCATCCACATAACTTTTCCATATGCCCGCGGTGGATTAGGGTGCATCAAAATGGCTTCCTGCTCAACGGACTCCATAAACAGGTTAGCCACTGGTGGGGAAACGATTACGTTAGCCCATCAGTTTGTGAGTATAGGTCGCCTTCAAAGAGGAGTTACCGTATAGTCAAACAAAACTCCAACACTCCGTTTCACGTCAGCTATGCGGAGGGATGTCCTGTCCAATCATGCCGTCATCTCTGATACGTCCATGGTAATGCAATGGCTCCCTTCAGAGGAACAGATGTGAATTGATTCTACATCAAAAGGATCTAACATATCTCAGAGTCTTTTAGGGTCGAGTAGATATGAACCTAGCGAAATCACTTGTGTCTTTACATGGTGTCTGTCTGTCCGGTCAGAGTTTTAAGTATGGGGGTTTTAGGTCAACTCCTTGGCTATGCGTAGGTCGAGAGCCCAAAAGCCGAAACAGAAGAAGAATCTACGGGTGTATTTAAAGACTACTAACACACTCTACGAACAACAACTAGTACACCCTAAATACCCCGTTCCCAAGACTCCAACCGGGAGTTATTTACTCTAATTCTTGGTGGATCATGTGACAAAGTGTACTGGTGAAACCGCAGATCATTGACCGGAGGAACACCAGAAGAAAGCGACTCAGAGGGGCAACACACAAAAATCGCTAACGCCGAACATGTGTGGAAGGACAAACATACATTGACTGGCCAAGACGACAAGACTAATTTCTGGACAGGAACTACTATTAGACTGCAGGAAACTCATCAAGTCTACCCTACCTCAGCTAACCCAAACAACTTCAATAAAGGGACAAAGGAGCAGAATTGCCTCCTGATTGGGCCTGACTACCTCCAACGCTGCCTCTCAACCATGAACCTGACTTATTACTAGTGATCTTTTACACCATCTCTTATCTTATTTGTTCTCTCTGCCCTTTGTTTACTGGTGTATATAGGTGAAACATCATGACTGTTTAGGTTGCTCTGATGATGTCATTTGGCTAGAGTGTGAAAGCTTAGGCCTTCCGATTGATGCCTCTAGGGAAAGATTATTTTCTAATCTCAAATGAAGATCCTTGTCACAATAAATGATGTACTACTATGCGCTTTTCGTGACGAACTTTCACAAGGCCCAGAAGTTGTTCTCTTCTTGCCGTATGAGGCAGCAGCTAATATGGTTGTAGACGGTGAGACAGCACACGGTTGATTGGTGTGAGAAGTCTATGTCCACCAGTGGGCAAAAGGTAGGCACTCATTGAGGATGTGATCCGCAGTCTGTTATGAGAACCACATTGGCGGTTGGAGATGGTCGCAGCCCATCGATGCATATTGCTGTTAAAGCGACCGACTACTGTGCGAATCTGTTTAATGGTGACCATTCCTTGAGAGAGATTGCTACCAGTGTAGTTCTGCATAGGTGTAATCGTGGAGTTGGTCTGGTCTTGAAGTATCTATCTAGGCCAGCCAGTATTCCATGTCTGTAGGATTTTGAATGGGGAGCTGGAGAGTTAGCAGCGTATCGACAGAAAGGTGCTGGCCGAGCTGGTGTGATTCTTGACAGTTTTATGCCGGCAGGTGTTGAAAAGATTTTGAAGATTGACTTTGTTTCTTATATTAAAAATGAACTTGCTGTGGTGGAAAAGGGCAACTCATGCTAGCTGGTTCTGTCTAGTGAGCTCTTCCAGCGCGATGCTCTTTGGTTTAACCCTTGATACAAAACTCAAGTAGCGATCAAAGACATGTAGACATCTGCCTTTGGCTAAGCTTGTTTGGATGTACATGAGAAACCACGACACAGTCTTATCTTTGTCTATGTACTGGCCTGTTGATAATCCAGAGAATAACACATCAGTCTATTTATATATGACTTCTGGCGGAGCTGACTGCTCTATTGTAGCTTTTTCTTCTTCATTTGTTGACTTGGTCTTTGTTTCTCATATCACCACTATCCCCAAACATAAAAGTTGTATTGGTCTAACTCTTAACAGAAGATTTCTAACATACACAGTGAGTGATGTCACAAATCCTCAACCTCTGGAAAGATCTCGTTGGTGGTTTTGAAGGAAACAAATCCCCTATTCTAATTTGGCTTCTTGCTTAAAGCCAATGTCACGACGTTGGTTATTTTTGAACTATTAAACTCCCTCTGGCAAACTTGGATCCATATTCTTCATTAGCTTTAACTCCTATAGCAACTGCATTATCAGCATTCACCACAAAATAGGGGCATCCAACCCTAACCAAAACGATATCATAAATCGATCAAACCATTAGGATGGTTATCAGGAGTGAAGTATCAATGCAAGTTTGGAGATGTCTTTTGTAAAAGAATGGTGCTAGCGCTGAGTTTCCCTGAAGTCATAAATATGATAATCATTGAACCGTTGACCATTAAACTAATTAAAGACCCTAAACCCCTAATCTTATGTACTTCTGAAGCTGAGATGACACTAAGCAAATGTTTGTATGGCAGCCATTTGTTGGCCATTTTGGCAGCCCTCTGGATTTCGTTTTTGGGCAGGTTTAAGAGTATTAAAAAAGTACAAATTTGAATTCTTTTCTTCTCACCAACAACCTATACACAGACACGGAACATCATTGTATTGCTGTAAAGCCTGAAGCTAAAATTTGCTAATTATAATTGTGGTTGCGGCCATCTTGGCGGCCATCTTTCTGGTTTCGGTATAGGGAAGACTTAGTGTTAAAAAGGGAGTACAAATTTGAATTTCATTGACAACCAAAAAAAAACCCATTACAAAGACCAAGAATCACTTTATAGCTGCTTAGAAATAGACGCCGGTTATTGCTAATTTTATGTGTGGCGGCCATCTTGGCTGCCATCTTGGATATTTCAAAATCGTCAGGGTGCAATTGTTGCACGCCCCAGTTTTCTCTCAACCTGTAAGTCTTCATGTGCAGAAACAGCAAAAAAAGTGTTGCGGACGCTCTTTTGGTTCGGGGGTAAAAAATGGGGTTTTGCCCCAGACTAAAGTCGCCAAAATGAGTGGTTTAACGGGTAACTATTGATAAAACCAATGCTGTGTGGGTTGGTTCACAGCTGAAAATACTCAACCAGAAAATTGTGAAGATTGAAGTGTGAGAATGGTTCATTAATGGATTTCATTTAGCCTCTTTGTATCGACGTCACAGCTTCACTAAATAGATGATTGTACCCTTAATTATTAAATGTAATCAATCAGCCCTATCTTATCCATCACTGGTCTAGACGTAACCTCACAGTCTGGTAGAGTAACAGTTGTAAAATCTCTAATATTGTCGAAACTTACATTTCTTATTTAAACTCTCCCTAACCCAACCATAACGAATTAGAATTACATCAAATGTTTGAACAATTGATATGGACAGGCATCGACAAGTTACAAGAAATCAAATGTATCCAAAACTATGACCAGGTTGGGGTGGAATGGTTTGATGTGCATTCTTATGTGATGCTTTGAAATGACATGGATTCGCCGATTTTAAATAATGCAGATCCGATGGTATATTATTTTTAAACAAACCACCAAACCTTGATGTCTCCTTAATCTTGAAGGAGGATCTGCCAGAATTCTGAATTTTATAACCAAAAATTTAACTCAATATTTTTGAAAGACGTCTTTTCGCTTGTCGGATTTAACCAATTGTCACAAGCCCTACAAACAACTCAGCTTATGAGCCCTCACTTTGGTATAAGGATAATATCAGGTTGGCAAACAAAGTCTGTATTATAAACATTGGGTCCGCAATGGTGCTGACTTGGTTAATGACTTAATGATGACAAAGGTCAATTTTCTATCACTTGGAGATTTCAAATCAGATATAATGTCCTACCAACTTTGTTGAATATAGAGGGTTATAATTCCGCAATCAGAAAATCATTTTCCGATGTACTTAATAATCCTGTAGATACCATTGTATATCCCCAATACCATATCCATTTTGGCGTCCGACTGAAAGAACAAAAGTTCAAGAAGAATTATGATATTTGATCTCAAAGAAAAAGGTTAGTCGGAAATTTGTTAACAATGGGAAACTACTTAATATTCTATATAACCATCAAGATGAACAATATCTTTGAACACCTTTAATGTACAATAATACCAAGCTAAATGGTTTTCCAATTCCGATTACCCCCATATAATCTAGCAAAATTCTTTTCTATTGAAAATTCCGCAAGAGAGATAACAATCGTGCACATTTTTGCCTAGATTCAGAGAAACTTCGTTGCATATGTTTTGTCACTGCCGAATAACTAATGAATTTTGGGAAAGGGTTAAACAACATGGATTAGAAAAAAATACGATGTTTTAATATTATATGGGACAACTGTGATTTACTTTTTGGAGTAATGATGATCCAATGGCCAATTGCAATGCATTTGATTTTTCTATTGGTAATTTATATATATAAAATTAAAATGCTAGAAAAGGCAACCTTCGCTTCAAGCACTCAAAATTGATTTAAAAATTTATATGGAATAGAAAAAATATACATCTCTATGTATAATAAATGGGCAAATTTTATAAAACGATGGGGAATATTTAATGACTTTGGGTAGAAGAATATTGTGTATTATTAACCGTTGAAAATAGATTTTATGTCTGTACTATATTTTATTTTTATAGTTAAAGAATGAAAAATAAAGTTTGTTTCCCTCTGTGGAACAAAAACAAAAACATTTTTTTTTCCAGATGTGGGCCACTTTAAGAGTTGCTCAGGGCGGGTAAACGTGGTTTCGGTCCTCGCTTTACACTGTTGAGGTCCCAGGTTCGATCTCCAGGTTGGGTTTTTTAAGCCTAAATATTGATGTGGTTTTCAGGTTGAAGCGCTCTCTTGTTTTTCTCAGGATAGGTCGTTTCCTTCTGCTTTTATAATTTTGTTTTCTTCCCTGTCCTCGGCTTTTAAATTTTGTTTTCTTCCCTGTCTTTCTTCTCTTAGTAGCGTAAATAAAAGGCCACTCCCATTATTGTTTAAACCAACCATAACCATAACGCCAAGACAGATACAGTAACTCTATACATTTTTTTTCCAAATTCAAAATGCCCGTTTTGTCTCTAAATGCTAGTGTTAGGTCATAGCACCACCTTAGTTACTGAATTTCTTTGTGAAACAGACAAGCATTTTGGTCGTGAAGATGCCATTATACACTGTTTGTTGGCTGATCCCGACTTTTGTTAGTAAGATTATGCAGAAAAGCGCCCTTCTGTACAAATACTGCGTGTTAGCTTAGCTACTTGTACAACAAAACAACCATTTCCAATAGAACAAGTGCAAAAATGGACTTTGACTGGAAAAAATATGGGTGCGCTTTTTTACATATTGAAGAACATCGTTGAAAGCGGCTTTAAGCAAGGCACCTGAGCAATTGCTCTTAAAATGACACTCGATCCGGGCACAAGAAAGAGTATCGAAAGCTCAGCGTATCGAAACACACGCAAATCAATATCAATCTTCATATTCTCATTAATAATATGAAACCTTGCCAGGATTTATATTGTCGCCTACGATGTATAGAAATTTTGACAATTTATCTTTCAATCTTCTTTTCGGTAAGTACTTACTATGCATCCAAATAATTCATAACAAATATCAATTTCAGTCCAATTACCATACAATATTGCCGAACCGATTCATCATAAACCCTAGCTTTACAGAAATCACACTTTAATTTTTTTTTGCAACACTCAACACTTTTTCATAATCATATCTTTGCTTTTTACGTCTTAAATCTCTGTCCGTGAAATACACTTCCTTTTTTAAACTATACAGGTTTTCTAACAAATTGAGATTCTTGGGTGTATTGGCACGTACAAAATCATACCAATGGGGTGCCGTTTAAAGAACGTCTGTCCATGTTGTTAAAACAAAATACTCTAAATGAGGACAAACATTCTCACTTTTATCCTTCCTTACTACATCTTTTTAATGCAACACATGAGCTATGGAGCAATCGTCCCCGAGGATATCTAATGACCATAAAAGAAAATAAGCTGCCAGGATATCACAAATATACCACCTTTAATATTGGGATATTTGCGCAAGCCTTGTATTTGTTATAACACTGAAAGACTGACTTAATCTTGACACACGAGTTGGATTAAATAAAAAGGCTAGAGTTGGTCGGACATCCATCTTGAAACTGGTGACGCCTGATGCTTTTACCGGCGCGTCGGGGGCGAGCCCAATACAACTAAAACTTTACGGCACGGAAAATGCACGTTCTCGTTGATTTCGCCAGCAAACCCCTCGATATAAAATTATCCTTTATAATCCAAGAACACATCATTGTGCATGTGGTTTAATGGCAGAAAGTTTATCGCGTCGCATATATCGGGCACGGCGTTTTTTTTTGCAGATGTTTTCAAAATGGCTTCTAAAATAGCATGGACTATAGCATGTTCATAGTTGCAATGACAAGTGTGACGTATTAGTAAAGTCGTAGTACCAGTTGAATATTGTAGTTAGAATGGACCTTTGACCTCGGTAAGTGCGAAAGGGTTTGTTTTCCAATTAGGCGCTCATTTTGTTTTTGGAGCATTTTTATTTTAAACAAACCCGCGTTTCAATTTATTACTGAGAAAATTGTCATCTTTTGTAAAGACCAATATGCCCCAGGGATGAAAAAGTCAATTTCGATCAATTGGAGAGTTTCAATCAGGATATAATGTCGTACCAACTTGTTGAATATAGAGGGGGTTATCCTCAATTCAGAAAATCATTTTCCGGTACTTAATATCCTGGAGATAACATTGTATATCCCACAATTTACCATCCATTTTGGCATCCTACTGAAAGAACAAAAGGTTCAAGAAGAATATAAGATATCTTGATCTACAAAGAAAAAGGTATTATAAATTTGTTAACAAATTGGCGAAAAGAAACATTAATGTTCTATACGAACCATCAGATGGAACAATCTTTGCTAACACCTTTTATTCTATGGACCTTATACCAAGCTAAGATGGTTCCAATTCCGATTAACCCATAGAATAGGCACAAATCTTTTCTATTTAAAATTCGCAAGAGAATAACAATCTGTGCACATTTTGCTCTAGATTCAGAGGAAAATCTGCTTTGCATAGGTTTTGCAACTGCCGAATAAACTAATGAATTTTGGAAAGGTAAAACAAAAAATGGGATTAGAGAAAAATAAATACATGTTAATATTACAGGGAAAAAACTGTGATTTACTTTTTTGGAGTTAATGATGATCAGGCAATTGCAATGAATTTGAGTAGATTTCATAATATAAAAATGAAAAGGCTAGAAAGGCACCCTTCGCTAAAAGCACTTCAAAATTGAATTAAAAATTATTATGAATTAGAAAAAACATACATCTCTATGTAATAATTAAAAGGGCAAATTTTATACGATGGGGAACATGTAAGGACTTTGGTAGAAGAAAGTATTTGTAGTATTATACCGTTGAAATATGAGATATGTGCGTGTACTCATTTGTATGTTTTTTATAGGTAAAGATGAAAAATAAAGTTTGTTCCGCTGTGGAAAAAAAAACAAAAACATTTTTTTCCAGATGTGGCCACTTTAGTTGCTCAGGGAGCGGGTAACCAGTGGTTCTTACCGCGGTACACACTGAGGTCCAGTTCGATATCCAGGTTGGGTTTTTAGGCCTAATAATTTATGGTGGTTCAGGTTGAACGCTCTTGGTTTTATCAGAATATTTCTCGGTTTACTTCTGCTTTTAGGAATTTTGTTTCTTTCCCTGTCTTTTTGTCTTAGTAGCGTAAATTAAAGGGCCCTCCCATGATTTACCAACCATAACCATAACGCCCAAGACAGATTAAAGCTAACAATCAGGACAATTTTTTCCCAAATTCAAAATGCCCTTGTTGCTTTAACTGCTAGTGTTAGGTCAATCAGCAACTTATATTACTGTAATTTCGTTTTGTGAAAACAGACACTAAGCATTTTGGTCTTGAAGATGCCATTTACGATTGTTTTGTTGGATGATCCCGATCGTTTGTTAGTAAGCTATGGAGAAAATCGCCATGTCTTTACAATACTGCGTGTTAAGCCTTAGCTACTTTGGAATAAACCATTTCCAAATTAGAACAGTGCAAAAATGGACCTTTGAAGAAAATAGGGGTGCGATTTGTTTAAATATTGAAGAAAGAAATCGTGATAGTGGCTTTAAGCAAGGGGATACCTGATCAATGCTCTTAAAATGACACTCGATCCGGGCACAAGAAAGAGTATCGAAAGCTGCGTATCGAAAAACACACGCAAATGCCAATATCAATCTTAGTTCTCATTAATAAATTTCTTCAATCGCAATTATGCTTATCGGGCATAATTATATTGGAATATGTTTGTCTTTTGGTTGAGATGAAATTTAAATTTGATGATTGATTGAGAATAAATATGAAAACTTGCCAAGATTTATCATTTGTCGACTAAGATGATAGAATTTTTGACAATTATCTTTTCATCTTCTTTTCGGTAGTATTAACGGTTGGACTTGCAATTGGTGCTAATCCAATTGGGTCAATTGGCCATTTTGTCTAACTCCAATGGTCTAAAACATTTAGTCTAATAACCATGTAGGCTAAAAAACCATTTAGTCTAATTAGCCATGTAGTTAATATTCATCGGTCTAAACAACTCATATCGTCTAATATCCATATCGTCTATAACGAACAAAATTGGTCTAATGCCAATTGGTTATAAGACCCATCTGTCGAAGATGCCTTTGCGTCTAATTCCATTTGGTCTAATATTCCCCATTTGGTTTAAAACCCATTTGGTCTAATATCCAGTTGGTTTAAAAACCATTGGTCTAATACCATTTGGTCTAATATCCATTTGGGTCTATATCCAATTTGTCTAAAACCCATTTGGTCTAATATCCATTTGGTCTAATATTCATCTAGTCTAATATTCATTTGGTCTAATTACCCATTTGGTCTAATGCCATTTGGTCTAATATCCATTTGGTTAAGTTCATTGGTCTAATATCCATTGGTTTCAATTTATATCCATGATACTTTATGTCTTGAATCAGGTGATCAAGATTTTTTTTTGAAGGAGGAACGAAGAAAAAGAAGAAGAAAAGAGAAAAAATAAGTGCATTATGAATGTGTGTTAAACATGATTTCAAATAATATAAATAAATCAGTTCCTCTATTTTCATAGCATACACCCACCTCCATCCAGTAAGTATGGTCAGGGTAGGGACATTCCTTCTATAATGATAGGCCTTTGGAAATAATTGGCATTTGGTCATCGAACGGTGCCGTACGTGTTTATCAGTTTTGTGGTTCTTGGTTTTGGTTTCATATTCTTGTATGAAACAATGGTTGGCTTTCGTTTAGTTTGTCTTAATCTTGTTCCCTACATTAAGTTGGTCTACTTGGCTCCCTTGTATCATTTTGATCCTTGGTGTGTTTTTGTAGGGTAGGATACACCTGGACCGTAGGGGGATACACTACTTTGCCTTCCCATGGAAACACAATTCAAAAAAAGGGGACCAATGTGAAATTCCACGTTTTATGTAAAATGGTCGTAAATTTAATATACAGGGCGAGGAAGAAAAAAATGGCCCCTCTTTATGTATTTTAAGAAGCATGCATCTATTTCTATTCTCAGGAAGGAATAGGGGAGGAGGGGAAAGTTGAAAAATTGGAAACTCTGGTTGTCTCGAACAGGGGGCCCACTCCCATGACCTGGGATATCACGCTACGGCGATGTGCCAGCGTTTCGTGCCTGTATGTGTCTTAGTTCTGCCCGAAATTGATGCATTCGGGACTTTTTACATTTTGTTCTCACTCAGTGCAGTGGGGTTTTTGGTGTTTTGGTGGCGTTAAGGGTTGTATGTGGAAAAAATTTTGAAACGCCTTTTAAAAAGTATATGCGTGTGCGGCATATTTTGGTTCTACAAATAAAGGACAAACTTAACATTTCTACCTCAACATGCTATTAAAAGATGTTGTTTCTCGTATGGTTATTGTTTCATTCAACTCTTCTAGTAACTTTATTTTTTTAAAACTTTTAGAGTGATAAAGTTATAGAAAGAAAAATAGATTTCAATAGTACATTTGCTGGCCACACTAAAAATTGTACTGTGGATACGTGGACAAAGTGTAAAACCGACACTTGAATTTAAAGACCGATCGGTGTGAATGTGTATGTGAATGATCTTTAGAGCAAAATCACGCCTAATTAAAACAAGCTTCCGTTTGTACCATATGATAAGATATTATGTTTCTTAACCCTCATTTTGCGGAGTTGCCACACCCTAATGAACTGTCCCGGGTGCCGCTTAAATTCAATGCACAACTTCGTAAAAAACCTCCTCCGGTCGTTCTAAGAAAAAATGTGAAGGTTAGCACATTTCACCGGACCTGGTGGTATGCCGTCAAATTCCAAGGTGGGGGAGGGGGTTGCCACATATGTTGCACAGTGTGCAGTCTAAAAATCTTTGTGTTATTTAAAAAAATTTAGTCAATTGCATGCCATCATTAGAACATTAAAAACACTGAAAATCCGACATTCCTACCTTTTTAGTGAAAATGCCTATTTTCTGTGGAAATGTCATCTTTGCCGGCTCGCGACTTTATATGGCGTTCCTGTGACGTCATACTAATTATTTGGGACTATTTTGGTATAAATGGAATGGATGACATAGTACCCACTAGGTATCTAAATCATAAGCATCGAGTTCTTCAAACGAATAAAGAGGGGCATGGTAACCACCCTTTTGGTAAAGCTGTTACAAAAAACAAAATGGCTTGGTAAGACTATGGGTTAATGCACCAAAACTATATCATTAACTTTTGACAAGAATCAGCGTACGAATATCAAAACTGCGTGGTGTACTTCCCAAAGTCGGGAAACTAACAAACAAAGAATTTAAGAAAAAATAGTTCTTGCTCTCCACTGCAGAAATTGACATGGAGATGGCGCCGTTTGCGAAAAAAAAGCCAAAAAAAGGGAAGACACCAAACAAGTATTTAAACAAAAATTGTAAATGCTGAATTTTGAACAAATTAGCCACTCAATGCAAACCAAACTTAGACAACCTATCAAGATATTCAACACGCTCCCCAAGATGCATCTTTCCTGTAAAAGAGAATACGAGTTACGTTTCTTTGAATTTTTCGTCTCTGTAACTTGTATTGTAAGGGGCCCAAACAACAGCACAGTAAACAAGATGAACTAGTACCAAGAGCCCTGTGTAAAGATTTCCCAAAAACAGCAGAAAAGCAAATTCATATGTACCTGATGAGGAAACCAACTATATAGTGGAGACATTTGTTGCGTGTAGAATCAATTGGTACAAAAGCTCAGAAAAAGAAAGATTTAGAAGAAAACACTATACCGAGTTTGTAAATGGTTGCAGAGTTTTGCCACCAGTGAGTAGTTTGTCCAAATAGTTGATTTTTTACATTGGATGGTACGAAACATCTGGAAGGGATGGTTGAGGATCACTAAAAGCCGATTAACAGCTGAAGGGCTCACTTTGTTCAGCAGAATACAGATGCTTTAAACCCAATTTACATCCGAAACCCCTTTAGTATCGAATATGTAAAGGCTTTTTTTATATTTTATTCTTTTTCCCCCCCCAAAACTTTTATTTCAGATTAAAACAAATGGAACATAAAACCGACACGAGTTCGGTGGCCCGTACTCAGGCAGGGCAAACGTACAATATTACAACACGATCTATCTATCTGTCTATGCACCATGTCCCATCGGACGTTGGCTCCTCGAACAAATTTAGACCATCGATTCCTATCTTGCGCTTCCAAATATGGCTTGTGGAAGGTGTTGCCCACAAATGATGTCATTTTCTTTTCCCATCTCTTCCTTGGTTTTCCCTGTCTGTTTGTGCTGCTGACAGTTTCAATAAAAATGCGTTTTGGTAGGCGATGTTGTTCATTCTGCCACAGTGACCAAACCATGTCAGCTGCGAGTCAAGTGATGCGAGCTAGGATCATTTTTTGTTGAAAGTGGCAGGAGAGATTCGTGACAGAACTTCTTCGTCCGGATCTTCCTCCAGCCTGATATTAAGGTTTTTTCTGTAGCATCGCATCTTCAAAATGCTTCCAACTTCTTCAGTCATTCTTTTTGATGGTACAGGTTTCAGAGCCATTACAGAAAGCACTGGGTCGCTAGTGAATTAACAAGTCGAATTTGGGGAGAGTGAGATGTATTTATCAATCCCGACTCTCTGTTAATTTCCTAGTGTGTTGGAGGGCAATAATACCCATCTGGTTTTGATTTCGCTGGTGGAGGCGTTTGATGGTGTTAGCGTTAATCCCAAAGACTTGAATCTGTTTAAAGCTCAAGTGGTGAACCATCAAGCTGGATCTTTACTGGGAGCTGGTCAGCACGGGAGAATACCATAGCCTTTTGTTTTAGGTTATACTGATTCATCCCATAATTTCTTGCTAGCATGATGCACTTGCTCATCAAGGTTTGCAGATTCGTCATCTGAGTTCAGCGATGAGAGCTATGCTCGTCAAGCAAAACGGGTGGTCTTTTAATTTGTAGCCATCCACGTTTATGCCCAAGTTTTTTTTTTACAGTTATCAAAGGCTTCTGCTAAGGAATGTATTCGAGAAATAGGTGAAGAGGTCTGGTGATAGAAGACATACCTGGGCGCAACGCCAATAGTGGTTTTCAAAAACCACTATGTAAAGATTGTTGTGTTAAGTCTGATGCAGCTTTTAGCCTTGGGATAGAGATCTCTGATGATGTTGATCAGATTTTGAGGCACACCATAATGAAGCATCACTGTAAAAAGGCCATCGTGCCATAACTGATCGAAGGCCTTATGTATGTAATCAATGAAGACCAGCAAAAACCTCCCATCCTTTCTTCTCTAGGGCGAGTGTTAGGAGCTTCAGGGCGACGAAGACTTGTTCCATTGTGGAGCGGCAAGGTCTGAACCTGCTTGTTTCTCGGCTCGGAATGGCTTCTATTAGGGCTTCATCCGGATCCTTTATAATTTCAGAAGAATTTTGCTGGAATGGTTAATCATGCTGATGGTCCTGTAGTTTTCACACTTGGTGATGTCTCTGTCTCCCTTCTTGGGCATAACGTTAAGAAATGAAATAGATTTTGGTCCATTCTTCTGGGAATGCTGTTCATTTAATCCCTATAATCATTGCAGACAATCAAAAACATTATATAATAGAAGTATCTTTAAAACTCATGTTCCATTGAATAGATTGCCTTACAGTCTGAGACATGCGCTATCGATTCCTTTTGTTGGAGACATCAAAGAAGGATAAAGTGTCATGAAATCAAGGCCGGGTGAACCTCTTAATATTGACGGAGGAATTAGGCCCGTAAATATTGTCGTTCTTTATGAGTGACCAAAACTTTAGTACTGTAGATATATTATTTGACAAGACTTCAAAACATCAATTTCTGGCAAGCAGACGGAATAAATGTACACCAGCGTAAGAGAAGGCTTAAAACACTTATCAGATTTTTTCTAAATATTCCTTTTGTGACGAAAAAATCCTGAATGATGGAAAATTCAATGCAAGCAGTGATGATCGTAAAAATCATACTGGAAAAACGTACCTACATAATGTATAATTGAAATCCTGATGTGTTGTAAAATGGTGGAGGATTCTGATAGTGGAGATTCTCCCTCTTCCAGCAATAATGACAAATAATTTTTGCGAGTAATAATTTACTTAGTCGTATATATTTTTTTTCTTTTCTATGTTGATGCTTCAGTTTTGTTCAAGTTTGATGTTTGGAATTTAACATATCAGTGCATTTGCCTGCATTATGATTCTTTCGTGAGAAAGGGACATCTTTATTTATGGCCTTTAATCTGATCCGACATCGTAACATTAGAATTTCTATTGATTTGTGGGTAAGCATGCACCCTCTCAGACGAATGGAATCGTCGACACGTTCCCAAAAACTTTTTAATGAACTGAGAGGAATAAAAAATCCTACTATAGCATATGTTTAGTTTTTAGATCAAAAATGCATGACTGCACTCGCAAGGCCCTTATTAGGATGTTGGTCTTGGACTGACCAACCATAAATTGAAACAGGAAAGAAGACATATCAAACAACATCACCGACAAAAATAAGAAAAAAGAATCGGTCAAGCACAGAACTCTCCACTCTCATACTAAGCACATATTACAGTGTGAGAAACTGGATCCTGTTGGGACCTTAGACTAGTTGTCTTACGACATGCAGGGAGTACAAGAGACCAATTCTTACCCCCGAACCCTCAGAGGACCCTTTTAGTCGCCTCTACATGCAGGAATACAACATCTGGGCTTAATTCTTCTCAACCCACGAGCCCATTTGGGTAGGCAAAAACAATCCTTTACCCCCCCTATTTAGTTTGGAACATCAACGAGTCAAGGCAAGACCAACATGCCACCATCCGCAACTGACACAGGGTCTGCACCCCTCGTGGACACGAGCTAGAACGCTCAAAACTGAAATAAGAGATATGCACGGTATGTAACCGACTCATGGCAAGGAGAAAACCCTGGACGACAACGAACACTGTCTGCAATACATTCAATTCATGTCTCCTTGGGACATGACAACATGCTAAGGAAATCAACTGCTAAAAATCCTAATTTACCGCTGTCGAAACATGGATGGAACTTGTGTCGCCTGCTCTGCAGCAGAAATTATTATGATGTTGATGGAATGCAACTGTACATGAATTGGCAGATCTTTTTGTTTTCAATATTATATATAAATCACTGTTTAAGATCAATTATTTTGGGTTTTAACATTCAAATGGATATTAGACCAATTGTGGTATTAGACCAAGTCGATATGAGGACCAGGTTGCATTAGACCCAACATGAATATTAGACCAATGGATATTAGACCAAATGGATATTAGGCCACATGGATATTAGACCAATGGATATTAGACCAGATGGCTATTCGACCAATTGGGTATTAGACCAAATGGAATATTAGACCATATGGATATTAGACCAAATGGATATTAGACCAAATGGAATTAGACCAAAGGGTAATTAGACCAAATGGTGTTTGTGGTTATTAGACCAAATGGCAATAGCGAAATGTGGTATTAGCTATATGGGCATTGACCAACTGGATATTCGACATTCTGGTTGTTAGGATAAATTGGATGTTATACTCAATGGCTATTATACAAATGGTATTAGACAATATGGGTTTAGACGAATTGAGTTTAGACCAATTGGCTTTAACCAAATGGGATTAGACCAATCAATAAACTACTTACTCTGCAGTCAAGATAATTCATAAAAAATTATCAATTCAGTCCAATTACCATACAATATTGCCGAACCGATTCATCATAAACCCTATGCTTTTACAGAAATCACAATTATTTTTTTCAACACCTGCCAACACTTTTCCATACATCATATTTTTTTGCTTTTTACTCTTAAAGTCTGACTCAGAGATTTCAAAATATTATTTTTTTGTGTACTAATGAAAATAGTCAACTAGAATACGATAGTAACCTAAAATGCCAATTCCAAAGTTTGAGATTACATCGGAGTTTTCGTTTGATGCAGTAAACTTTATGTGTATATTACTTCCCATAGGATACTGGTGTATAACAAAAAATTCCGGATCCTGAATTTGTTATAACCAAAGTTGTGATTTTCTATATGAGGAATTCGATTTAAAGTCTTAGCAATTCACACAGTGATTCATATATGGACAAGCATTCATGTCATGCAAAAAACACTGATTTTTTTTGGAAAATTGAAGGGCGCTCCTGCCTCAGGAAATCTCTGAGTCGGGGTCGGCCTTTAAATTGCCGTGAATATCACTTCCTTTTGAAAACTATACAGGTTTTTCTAACAAATTGAAATTCTGGGTCTTGGCACTTACAAAATAATCCCCAGATGGGGTTCAGTTTAAAAGACGTCCTGCATTATTGTTAAAATACTCTAGAATGGACAAACATTCTCACGTATTCCTGAATATCTTTCATGCCAACACAGTGATCTATGGAGCAGCGTCCCGAGGATATCTAATGACACATAAAAGAAAATGAAGCTGCCAGGATATATACATATAACCTTTAATATTGGGGGGGATATATTTGCGCACTTGTATTTGTTATTAACATCTGAAATTATGACTTATCTGTGACACAGAGTTGGAGTAATAAAAGGCTAGAGGGCGGACATCCATTCTTGACTCGGCGAGCTCACTGGTGCACGCTTAGATGTTTACCGCCCACGCCCAATACAACTAAACCTACGGACGGAAAAATGCACTTTCTCGTGATTTCGCCAGGCACCCCTCTAATATAAAATTATCTTTTATATCCAAGAACATCATCGTGCATGTGGTTTATGCATAAAATTTACAATCGTCGCATAGATCGGGGTCACGGAAGTTTTTTTGCAGATTTTTCAAATAGCTTCTAAAATAGCATGGACTATAGCATGTTCGTAGTGCTACGAACTATTGTGACGTATTTAGTCGTAGTACAAAACGTTGTGGATTGTATTTAGTATGGAACTTTGACCTCCGTAGATGCGAAAAGGGTTGTTTCCAATAAGGCGCGCATTTTGTTTTGGAGCAATTTTTACCGCGGTTTCAATTTATTTACTGGATAAAATTGTCCATAATTTTTGTAAAGACAAATGCCCCGAGATAGAAACTCCAATTTTTCAAAAAATACAAAGCAATTATAGACTAGCGGCATCGTACACTGGATGGGGGTGGGGGGATATAATAGCTATCACGATACATCTAGTACACTAGATCATTACTGATGCTTACCCCGCATTTCTTAACATCTTATATTTCAAGTGGAGAAGAAACACGCATCGCATACTATAACTTGGAACACAATGGACATCCGAACCTGTCCAGGATTTTTTCCAGGGTAGTTCAACGCTTAGGCCATGTTTGTATGTCCATGTTATATAAATTGTTCCCATGTTCTAGTATGCGATGCATATGTTTCTTTCTCCCTTTCAAAAATATGCAGTATTTCAAATAAATTTTGTTTTATAAACCAATAAGAGTCAATATGATTACATTTGTTTTAAATTCCATTTCGTTTCGCCGATTTAGCCATTTCTGGGAAAAATCCATTAGGTTTTGGCTTCCTACTGGAAACACTTGATCTGTTTGTTACATTATATTAAAACAACCGCTAAACAAGCTTCTTTCTTGTATTTGAACGAAATAAGGAAACAATAACTGGGTGGGCAACGCTGTAATTTTTCAAAACACTACAACAAGCCTAATTATGTTTTATATTATATCCCTAACGTGCCTGGAGGAAAATCCTAAAAGGTATAAGCGTTATTTTTCTTGTAGATCTGGGCAATTTGCCCCAAAACAAAGAAGGGGACCTTCCTTGATTTTTCAAAAGTGCCATTAATGCATTTAATGGACGTTAGGGATAAACGGTACAAGGACACTACACACAATTAATACACAGGGTAAGCCAAGGTAATTGGAATGAAACGTTTTGGGGATAAGTTACCTTAAAATGTATCTTTAACATTAATCTCCAAATCTGTTTGGAAAACGTGTTGTTCTCGTGGGGTCAGGCAGGGAGGAATGTCGTGGAAGAATCCTTGGTCGATACAATGCAACGGTGGTGAACGAATTATAGTTTGTTTTAATCTACTTTAAATCACTTGCTCATTAACCAGTCCATTTTTGTGGTGCTTCTATTTTTCTTTTGAAGATCAACAAATCTTGCGCTTCTCAACCTCGTTTGTTTTCTTCTTGCATTTTCCGCTTGCCTCATTCTCACGTAGCGTGTAACTAGTGGTTTTAATTAGCGGCCTAGGTAAAAAGAAGACAAAATACAGTTCCACACATTTGTTGCGGCACTATACACGAATCCGACGGGAAGCCTCGAAAGGACCCGGGGAGGCGCATAACGCCTACGTCGCCGCCATTACTGGGGGGCATCCCGCCCACGCAAACCACATGGACACATAACACACCCGGCCGCATATTGGCTTACGAACGAACTATACGCCGATAATCATGATAATAAGATTACAACCTACCTTTTTTGTTCAATTGTTAAACAATTTCATTCATTTCACCGTTTATTCCATGGATTTATGGAAGTATGATGCAGGGACTGTCCTAACTGGAATTCCAGGCAAAGTGTTCTGACTGTTGTTTGTGTAAAATTGAAGTTATCTCCCCCACTTTGCGTGACTGAGAAATGAACGCTTATGGTTAGAATACGGTTAAAACTTGGTAATAACACGCCGCGTGAGAAAAATAATTTTTTCGTAAAATTCAAACATCCATACAAAAATTTACAACAATAGAAGTTGATATATTCGTGTACGTGAAAAACTTGAATAGTTCCAAAGGCGACGAGTCGATTTGCTGAAAAACGTGACATCTCCCGATGCGGGTTGTTTTGGTGTTTTAGAAAGGAAACCCTTCCGTGCCCATGTGATCTATTTCGGAGATCTTAACAAAATTAGTCTGGTTTGTGCATTGAATGTGCCTACGTTCTACGCCTGGACTATCAGTCCACGTGAAAATGACCGGCGAGTTAATGTGTATTTAGACTGAAATGGATACGTTAATGTCCTGTTGTCATTAGCGAGTGAATTCGCACGCAGTTCGTTTCCTTTTTGGTAACTTTTTATATCGCTATTTGGCAGCCAAGAAATTTTTCACATTTTTTCCTGAGCCGCCCATTGATATACAAATGGATACAGTGAACTAGTGTTGGGTTTTTGCCGTCAGAACTGATGAAATTTCGCTTTCTTCTTTGTGGTAACACGAACAACGTAAAACCGGTGTAAACGAGAATGCAAAAGATGCCCCCCAGTCATTGCGGATGGTGAGTGCGGGCCGCCCACGGCGTAAGGGCGATAATAGTCGCCGTCGGTTCGTGTATCATAAGGCTTTTCACACTGATGGCCCGGTGATCGATCGACTTTTGCGATAGATCGCCGTTTTTGAGACTAGTGCACCCGTTTTCTGAATACTAGAGATCCCGACCAGATGCGCATGCCATAGCGCCGTAGTTACGATGTAAAAGTTTTTTCCAAAAGAAAGGATTTAATGACGCTGCTGCTCTCAACGATCTTCTTTTCAGGCATTTACGGCAGTTGTTGTAATTGACTTTTTAATTGCTGAGGTACATGGCCATCTTTTAAATGATATGACTTGTCACCTTTTTTTGTTTCCCCAAGCCCAACACTTGTGAGTTTTCCCGTTCATAAATTTAACGGACTGAGTAAGGAAATCAACATGGCGGATAGAATCTTTCGTAAGTGCATTTTGGATGATTGTGTGCTGTATTTGGAGGAAGCACAGCAAACGATAGTTTTCAGAGTTTGCGAAGTATTATAATGAATTTGGGGCGTGGGTTTTGAAGTCTTCAGATAGCGATCGATCGCAAAAAGTCGATCGATCACCGGCTCATGTTGAAAACCTCCTTAGTCACATCCCTTAACTGCGAGTTATCATTTTACTGTACATCTACGTATTTCCTTGCAAATCCTTAAAACCGACGCATACGAACGAAATATATATACACACACGGGCATGTGGCGTTTCGCGCGGAGGGCGCCTTTCCCCCACCCCACAACGCACCCACAACCCAAACACTCCACACACCCCCACATCACACGCGCGCACGCAGCGAGCATACACGCACACGCGTGGACATGTTCAGATGAATGAAACTTATTACTTATGTGGCTGTTAAGCAGAACTTATTAAAATGGCCATTTTTTTTAGTTTTTTCATCATGTTTAATATGGCATTACATTTTTCTCTTCCATATATTTTAACAGAATCCATATATATATTTATTTTTTCCTCATATTTTGTTCATTTTACTTTTACTATGTTACGCATTTTTGACCAAAAACAGTCAGATGGGCTTAACTGCAAAAGGGCGGGTAATTTCGCGTATTACGCAATACGAGTCTGTGCTATTCGGCGCGCGCGATGTAATGAGCGCATCAGAAACGCCTTGATGCATCGATTCGATATGACGCATACCCATGGTAACTTGTATGCAATTGTAAAATGGTTGCCCACGTGAGATGCTTTTGCAAACAGAATGGATTTTAATTTCACGATTTGAGCCTCATAAATTGTTGAATTTCGATCATAAGTATCCAGATGAAATAATTTGACCTGGTGCAGAAGCAGTTTGAAGAATAAGAGATGAAACGCTTGTGTTTTGGAATAAGGCTATATTTTGTAGCGAAACGGGACAATATTTGGACAAAATGGCGATTTTCTCTGTGTTCACTTTCGGCGATAATCCGTGATTTTCGGTTCCCAGTTACTCGAAATCCATATCAGCAACAGGTAAGAAATGAAATGCATCGAATAGAGCATATCAAAATCTAGGGTCGGTATTTTTTAGTTTTTCATTTTTGGTTAAAAATCGTGATTTATGTCAACTTTTGAACAATCTTGGCGTTGTTCCAAATTGAAACACGCGGATTTTGGCCTTTTGGGCAAATAATTTGATATATAGTGCAGAATTTGAAAAAAGGAAATACCGACCCTAGAACTAGGACTCTGGAATACAAAAACGAACAAGGCACATTTTTATAACATTTCTATATTTTTTTATAGGGAACCAAAAAAAAAATGAGTGAAAATCACCATTTTTTATGATTTTCTCAAAAAATACGTATTTTGGGGAAAAATATTATCATATTTGGATTCCTTGAGTCATTTCCTTCTCAAATATGTATACTTTTATATATGTTGGAACAACAATTAAGAAGATACGGCAAAAAACAGTTCCTTTGAATTCCTGACTTAACAGCCACCTTAACTACTGTTAGAGAATAATTTGAAAAACATAAGGGGGGTTTCTCATGGTTAGTTTCCTCGGTTCGTTATCGATTCTGAAATGACAGATTGAAAATAATACACTACAATAACATGCAAAACGAGATTGAAAAAAAAAAAACCCTAGTGATAGTCTGCAACAAATCAATTTTAACCGCCTGAAGGTGGAGCATCTAAAAATAACGGAGACACTATAAGAAGATACCATTCCGTTAGCAAATCAAGTCTCTATTGTATGAAGGAAAAAATGGACAAAATGGTATTGGACGCGAAAGGGAAGGGACGTCCGTAATGGAGATTGGGCCAAATAGGAATAGGAAATGGACCATATGGGAAGGGACAACAGTGGGAAACCCCAATGTACCATAACCATATGGTGAACTGTGGGGCCCAAACGGTCATAGCAAAAGTGGCAGATTTGTGATAGCAAATGGGCAAGTTTCACTGTTGGTAGCAGATTAAATGGTGGTGCAAGTGTTCTACTCGATACACACAATGTATTCTATCATAAGTGAGGTTCGCGCTACACATACTCCACTTGATTTTCCTGTTGAGAAGAGGTTTAAATATCATCAATTTTATTCGCATTAGCACGTGGTGGTTCCAATTGATAAGCGCAGGGCTCGTGATCATTAGAGCGTTGAAGTCGTGAGTTCAAGTTGATCTGTCGGGTCAGGAGGAGGGAGCACGTATCTCATTACTTGACGAAGCTCATTGGCTCCCTCGGTCCTTCCAACGAGTCATTCAAATTATAGTTATTATGTATATTCATTGTGTCAATGGACTCTGCCACCAACATTACCTTTCTTCTGATATTAGTTTGCACCATACTACACAGTCCAAGCTTTTATCTACGGTCATTGATGATTTAACCAGACGCCACATTCCTAGAACAAAGCGTGGTTTGGTTGCAGGCTTTTTACAGTAGCTGGGTCCAAAACTTTGGAATAATATTCCCATCTATATCAGAGAAGCCCGTTCAATTTTTACTTTCAAAGGCTGCTTACTCTTATTGTTTCTCGTGATGCTTTAAGTTTTTCTTTTTGTTCAGTCCTCTGGGTTGTATTTTCGCTTCGGCAGTAGTTAGTAGCAGAGTAAGCAGTAGAGTATTTGATGCGCTTTGATTTTGCAGTTTGAAAGGGCGCATTATAAGTAGATTTATGTATGTATGTAGGTAGTAGTAACTATCAATTCCACCCTTGCAGATTATGTGTAGGTTATTACGCGTTATAAAACCCGCTCAGAATGTCGGAAATTAACTAGACATGAACAAATGGTCTTTAATCCGACAACACCACGAGCTTACCTAAATCGCTATATGTGTTGCTCATATAGCAATGCGGGCATTTAACAGTACGACAGCAGCTACAACCAAGTACACCGTGTACATGATATAGCCTACTCCCTCCGTCAGAAGTAAAACTGTGTGGACATCTAGTCAGGTTAGTGCAATATGGTATATCCAGGTTAATTAATCCGAAGAGGACCAAAACAGAGTCAAGGAATGCGAAGATGTAGGAAATAAAGAAGTTATTTTAACTTTTGCGATGCATTTAATTGGTTTATCCTTTCTTGCATCGCGAGGGAGTTCGACTCTATTAATAAAATTTTAATGTGAGGGAAACAAAGTCGTAACTGAACTTTCTTTTTGGCGAAATTGAAATTTGTAAATATGAAAAAGTTACATATTACGTTAATTTGATATACAGTTCAGGTGACAGTCTCATGTATTGGCAGAGTTAATAGATAATAGTCCTATTGTGGTGTAGATACGGACTTTGTGCAACGACACGGGAAATAATGGGGTAGATCGACATTTTATTCTTTGTAAAGCGTATGTGGTTTTTAAAAGGTTGTATAAGTAAAAAATCTCCCAAAACATTTTGCGCATAGAGCAATTTCATTAAAAAATTTTTTTTTACCAAATGTTTGCTCATTTTGCTAATGGCGGCCACAAAAAACCTGAAAAACTTATCAAAAAATTGTACAACCTTTTTTCACTCAATAGTACACCCCGACTTAATTAATACAATAGTAAAGGAATAAGCCTATTTAACATATATAAGGCTCAATTTATGCAGAGTTATTAGGCTAATTAGCCTAATAGTGTAGATACGACTTGTTGCACTAAAAATTGAAATTTTCCGTGTCGTGCACGACACGGGAAAATCCTGTGTGTAGTTACGCCATTTAAAGTAGCCAATTACTTTTAATTAGTCGACTAGGGGGAAATGAGATATTTATAAGATATTTAAAAAAAAATACATTTTTATCGTGTGTAAGAATTTTTTCATTGAAAAGTCACAAAAGAATGAAAATGAAACACAAAAATGCTTTTAAAATCATGAAAATGCCAGATACGATTTTTTGCACTCACATGACGGAAATCAGTAATTAGAAGATATTTTAAATAACATCTGATACTAAAATGTAATTAAGGGGTCGCTTCAAACCGAGACGCCGATGCTACAACCGACAGCGTACCGAAGTATAACAATTCGAAAGCATGTTTCATGGTTTAAGAAATAGAAAAACTGGGTGGTCGCGTTTTGAAACAATACAATTATAACATTTAAAGAGCGCCTTATGTCAATATGGTCAAGCGCTTACAAAATAAAAATGGATTACTATTTAGCCTAAACATAAATGATAGATTTAAGAGCGATGAGCCGAGATTAAACACTTAACATCTATAATCTATAGAGTATATTGCTAACGTCCCTACAGGAAAATTTGACGGTCACCGCAAAAAAAAAGGAGGTAGTGTTATTTTTCTTGGTTAATCTGAGGGGCACTTTCCCCCTAAAACAATGCAGGAGTCCGCTCGTGATTTCTTCTTTCAAAGTGCATTTAAATGCGTTATGGATATATAAGAAATAGCAGCACAATTAAATATATAGCAATTTAAGGATGCTCAACTCTTAGGAAATGGGGTGAAACTTTAGAGCTTTCTTATGAATAACAGTGAACCTGAATTGACGAACAGAGATAAGCAAAGAGTTCCATAGGCTAGAGGCCGCATTGCTGAAAGCCCCTGTCACCCACTGCCTTTGTGTACGAGGAATAGTGAGGAGCGTATTGCTAGCTTCAGACCGCTAGCCTGGCATGCTAGAATATTCAAAAGGGGAATTCGGACAAGTATAACTTATGGCAATTGTCGACTAGGGGCGGCGCCAGGGGGTGGGAGGGCGGAGGGAGGCCGCCCCCTGAGGGTTTTTGCGCAAAATTAGGGGTTTTTTTAAACCAAAATGAGTTCTTTGTACTGTTTCGCCCCCTACAATGTTTCGCCCCTCCTATGATTTTACCCTGGCGCCGCCCCTGGTCCGGAAATAGGTAAGAAAACATAAGCTCAAAGACAACACGCTCACTGAATTAAGCTCTTTAAGGAGTGGAGTAGTTGGTTCCTTCTATCAGATCAGCCCGGCTGCTCTATTCTGCAATAGCTGTAGTTAAATCCGATCTCTGGCCGACATTCCATACAGTAGTGAATTGTCAATGCGTGATAGAAGGTTAACGGACTTAGTGATGACCTACACATATTCAGTCATGAAAACTGTCTGATCAAACAACACCAAGGTCTCTGATTGCCGAGGACTGAGTCACCCCCACAGTCCCGGCGCTCGATGGTAATAATGTCCTTGAAGTATCTGATGTGATAGGGTGAACATGCCATGAAAAAAATCTTTCTTTTCATCATTTAGAATCAAACCCTAAATAAGCTCATTACTACACTATTTACAGATAAGCAAGTAAATGAAATTGCTACAACCTTCAAGATCTAGATCAAAGGCTTGTTTTACCTATGTTCATCTTTAAAAAAGATACCAGGATATGTCAAAATAAATTTTTGATTATGTTTTACCCTAACCGTAAATGTTCTTGCTATTCATTATAGGCAATCCTCAAAGGTTATCCTTTCTAAAGTGTAATGCTTCCTATTATGATATGTAAAAAGGGAGGAGCGTTATTCATCTTGTTAGATCAGTTTTCCTTTAAGCACAAGGCAGGTTGTCCGCTCCTTGATTGTTTTTAAAATGGGAAAAAATGGCACATAGGGATTTAATGGAAATATATATAAATTAGGATTTTTACTGCACTTAACAAATTCATGACAAATTGTAGGTAAGGTTATATCTTGTAACTTACGTGTCAAATGACGGTTTACGACAATCCATGTTTGGTGTAATCGTACACAATTCTTCTTCAAGGATGCCAAAAGTACGATAGAGTTGAGTTAGTCCGATGGCAAAAGACACCCACACCAACGAGAACAACATTAGAAATTGAAGATATCTAGCAGCATTCCCCCAAGAGAGATTTGAAGAGGCCCAACAAAACCTATTGTGTAAGGTACGGCAGAGAAAAGGCGTGAAATAAATGCCTTCAAAAAAGTAAAATACCCTGCTAGAGGTAGAACATGCTAGAGACCGGTATCCCGCCCCCCCCCCCCCCCGGATCCCGCCGCGCTGGACAAGATACGATCTCTGTGTAAATGTTACACATGGATCGATTGCCAGTCCACATTATTGTGTCTAGTTTGTCCACCAACATAACAATTCCCGATAAATACTTACATTTTTATGGCGCCTTTTTCCATACGATTCAAAGCGCGGTTGCCTGTTGTTTTGCTTTATAGTCAGCTGCTGACCAAACGCACAATCCTGTCAGCACTAAGATTGTAATTAATTACACCTTATGAATATCATGGGAAAATTATATACATCCTCCTATTCCTCCTTCTCCTCTCGTTCACAAAGACTTACTCAAAATAACGAGATTATGAATAATTCCCAGGAAGGAAAAACCCACGTTGCCAAGGCAAATGATGCTTCAGCGACAAGTAACGTGTTCCAACCATCCCAGTCCAGACGAGTTTCACCGTTGTAAGATACCAGAAGATTTTGGTTAACATCAGGATCACTGTTCACTGTAAGCACAGTTGTAGTCGGTTGATTTGGTAGTAATGTAGTACACGATAAATTCATCTGTAACAGTACATAAACATTAAACGTGGGCGAACGCACGTAACATACAACTTATCTAAAATCAATCAATACATTTTTTTGCCATCCGCCGATTATATAGAAAGGTTGACGCATTGTTGGTTTTATATTTTAAACTCTCGAAGAGCCAAAGAACAACCAAATCACCAAATGACCCATTTCAAACATAATGGTGACCAGAAATGTTTTAGTTATGAATCACTCAACATCTTTCTTATTCTATGAAGATCTACTATATCAAGAAGAATGTTCACCAATTTTCATTCTTTTCTCGTACTCTGAAAGACTGGAATAGCCTGACTGAAGATGTCGTCACAGCTACAACTCTTCTTCAAACAAAGACTCCACAACTAATCACCTGCTCCTGAGTTGGGCCTTTACCAGCCGTATAAACCAGATACCCTGCCGACGAAAATCAACCAGAACCAGAGTGCATCAAAACGCCCAGCACGAGATGCTCCATATAGTGGATGCTCCATAGTACGGCTCATTGTGGGCCAATCGAGATGAAATTGATGAGCGCGGAGCAAATTGACTCAAATTTACTGTCCAAATGCCATTTCATTTGAGAAAACGTAGCAGTCTAACATGTAAGTTATTAAAGGACCTGGCAGGATAAGCAGAGAGAAGCGCCCTCAGTTTTGACATTGCGTTATCTGGTACCCATTTTCACAAATCATATAACTTTAAATGTGAAGTTTTCTGATCCGAACTTTGAAAAACACGAAATGTTCATATTGTGAAGAAAATGCCACTTTTAGGGGAATTTTAAGTGTAGGCTTCAATGGGAAATCGAATTATAATTATACAACCCCCCCCCCAAGAACGGAAAAGAGACTTATTATGCTGATGTGTATTAATAATATTTTTCTACCCTGTAAGTGGCTTTCCCGTTCTTGGGGTGGGGGGAAGGGTTCATTTTAAACAAGTTCTAAATCGAGGGTGCATAAAATAGAAAAGAAGAGCATAAACATTCAATCATTCATGTTTGACCTCCCCGATACGCTATGGGCTCAACAATACGCTCATCCACTGAAGGCAAAGTTCAGTGAGCTCTACATGTTATGCATTTACAGGAATTGACCTTGTGTGTTCTGGGTATCAGAAATCATACTCCAAAACCAGTGGGCATATTTTCTTAATACGCTAATGAATGGAAATCTTGGCTCATAGTGATATATTCCAAAGCATAATAGCTTTGTGCTTACTCTACCAGAACATAATACACTGTATACCAGAACTCACTTGTATTGTTATTCAAAACTTTGCACAATAATTTGTATTATGTAATAGTCCAACAGACTTTCCCTGAGCTCTGAACCATAGCCAAATGACCACTTCTGTTATAGTAGCTCTGATCATCAATGAAAGACCTGTTGCATAATATCATCTAAGCTATCTCAGGCTGCCCGATAAACAGGCCCGCAACTGAGTACTTATTGGTGAGCGGTTCCGGCGTACAATACACACAAACACACCAGTGCACGAGATCTATAGATGCTTACTAGCAAGCCTAATATCATCAGATTAACAGTGGGTAGGAGGCTCACACATCATACACTGAAACATATACATAGGTAGAGCAGAGGTAGGCAGAGACTTAGAGGTAGAACAGAGACTTGAGGTAGAGTGCTGGTCTTGTATAACAGAGATCCCCAGTTCGAATCCTGGCCTAGGCAGGTGTGCCCTCAAATTTTCTTTCAGGGGTATATCTGCTTGCGTTCGGATTCTGTGTCGGTATATCCAGGCGGGTGACACTATGTACAAATGCCCATAGACGATTTCGATAGTGATAGCGCCACCAATTTCGATAAGCTACCCAATTAGCTAATAATTTATGCAGTATGACGTAGAATGACGTAGCATAAATTTTACAGCGCCACATACGACCGGCGATCCATAAGCTACAGATTTCATGCAGTATGCCTCCACTCTCTTGAGTGAGTGTCCTTTCCCGATTTATTTAGGAGCCCTGGTATATCTTGTTTATATGTTATAACATGCGATGCGCTCTTCCTTTCTCCTCTGTATTAGATGAAATTTGGCTAAAATTTAGCTAAAAGTTTCCCAAAACGGGACCATGAGAACTGAATTGTGCTTCAACATAACTGCTGGAGAGACGCGAAATGGGGGTCCGTGCATACCGATACCACTTTCCAATAATAAGGCAACAATTTGACATCGGGTTATTCTTACGGTTCACCCCCAGGATGACATTGAACAGTTATTATATCCCCTTATAGCTATCAAACTATTGCCCGTAGCTAAGGCAAATTATATGTTATTTTAATCCTTGGAAACTGGCAGACGCGATGCTGTACAAATCAGCTAAATTTAATAATTTTTCAAATGTTGACCCCTATATAAACGTTTTCCCCTTTCCTTGCATGTTCCACTCTTTCTACCAATGGTGACTTTTGATATGTTATTCTATGGCTATTTCTAAGAACAATTTCGCGGGGGGGGGGCCTTTCATCTTGGAAGGGACACGTATGTAAGGCTGTTAAGCCCCCTTTTCAGCATCGTCACCCAAAGACCCCATATTTTTTTTAAATTCCACCCAAAGACCCCATATTTGTTTTTAAATTTCACCCAAAGATCCCATATTTTTTGAAATTCCACTCAAAGACCCCATATTTCTTGAAAATTGTACCAGTCACCCACAGACCCCTGTTTTTTAGGAAAATTTTGCAAATTTCACTCAAAGACCTCTATATTTAAGAACATTTTGCAAAAATCTCACCCAAAGACCCCATTTTTTGAGACAATTTTGGAAATTTGTCATTTGGAAACCCTACTTTTTCAGTCCTCTGTCACCGAATGCCCCTGGGTTTGGAAGCGCGAGTCTTACACACATATCAATTTCATATGTGAGTGCCCCAGGTTCTATTGCAATTAGTGGTGGGTTAACCCTTAATTTTGATTGATTTTACTAGCCTACACATAAATAATATTAGATACATACGTATTTATACAAGGTGGCGAGGTGAAATTATCCCATTCTGGCGTCGGCGAAATTGACCCATTAACGTAACCAGGAAAACTGTTCAAAGCCTGTTAGTTGTAAAAAAACTATGTATAATATACGCTGTTATTCTGAAAGGGGGTCTAACTTTAGACCCGGTGTAAAGAAACTGAGTGTCCCCCATAAGAGAGTGTCCTAGCTACCATAGCAACATGTACGGAATAAACCGTGACCTTGTAGACGAGGCCATTTGGGTACAATGCTGAAACAAATGATGCATACAGCACTCAATGGAGAACACAATAGACAGATGGGTGGTAGGACACTCAGTCACACGGACACTGTAGAATATGACACCGGGTTTAAATCAGGGTTAGTCCCAACATAAGTGGACCTTTTTTACTTACAACATACCCTAAAATGTACTGTAACGGGTGAGAAAATTCTTCACCCATTACATTTAACTTTCACAGTATTTTGAAAGGAGAAAAGTCCACTCATGTAGGGCTAACCCTGGTTAGGCCCATGTCTAAAGTTAGACTCCCTTTCAGAATACCAGCCATAGAAATTTTCAGATGAAATTGTTCTTATAGAACTTTAAAAGACAGTTATTTGTATGTATTTTAAAGCATGTTACCTGCAAGTAGGCAACCGTGTTCATTGTCACATAAATTATGTACAGAAGAAGCTGCACACAATCCACAAAGTTCCAACGGTTATTCCAGTAGCTTTTAAATCCCTTCGCCAAAATTCTCTCACTTCATGCACAAAAATACCTGCAAAATACAATGGGGTAACTAGTTTTATTCAAACTGAAAACAAAGATGTGGCAGGAGATATGGTCCTCCGAACTCATAGTCCACCTACAACGGTGAAGAATAGGACACTCGATTAAAGCAATATTGGCACATTTTTTGAAGAGCGCCCCCAATTTTCAAAATTTGATATTTTTGCACAGTTACGTTGGTAATTGTCTAGGTAACTATACCTGCGAACGAGAATGCTAAAAATGAAAAAAAAAGAAGAAAATAACCTCTAACTTGACTTGCCTGAAACAATAAAACAATTAATGGATGAGCGTAGACACGTACGTGGCGCTATTTCCCGGCTTTTTCACATTGGAAGGCCGTTTCCAGCAGCCGTTGAATTATTATCGGGATCCCGATAATAATTATTCTAATTACAAAATTCCTTCGTTTGTGAGACACAGACATTTCGAGCTTAACCATTTCACAGGTATAGTTTACTAGCCAGTTACCAATGCAACCGTGTAAAAATCTCAATTTTTTTTGGAAAAATTGGGGGCGCTCTTGAAAAAAATGTGCTAATATTGCTTTAACTGATGTGGCAGCAAAACATTTAATTATAAATCCTGATGCTGCTCAGATCTACCCACTCTGCAGCTCAAAACTACTGGCCAAGAATCTCACCTGTGAGCATTATTTATATTTCACAGATATAATTTCCCCCAATATCTAAAAATAGGCTATAGCACCATGCACAAACGTGGCCTAACATTGTCCAATTGGAACACACAATTATGATATTATTGTAAATTGTAAACTTTAACTTGCACCATACAAGAAAATCCCCCCAGGGAATCCAAAGCTAATTTATAGTACAGATTTCCAGAAAGCTCTTTTAGCATGTAAACACATTGAATTATCTCAGTATATCACAAGGGATACCATTTTTTCTCTTGCAGGACATTGCAAAGAAGCTGGGAACCTTCCCTGTTAGAAATATTTTCTCTAGATACATACAGAAATAACATTTTTAATTACAAAATGGAGGATACTTTAAGAACATCAAAACGAAAAACCCGATTTATCTCATTATTATGTTTTCAGAATCTTCCATCCTATACCTTTGTACACAGTTTAATAGACAATAAAACCATGCACCTGAGACAGTGACATGAGTTTTTGAGACCATGATATGAGTTTTTAAAAGGCCAGGACATGAGTTTTTCTGGGAGGCTGCTGATTGGTTGAAGCAGTTTAGGGATGTTCCATTTCTTTGAGAGGGGTGTTATTATTTTGGGTTTTGCTGTCTACTCTTTGTATTTTTTGGTGGTTTCTGGTTGCATTTCTTGGTGGTTTCTGATTCCATTTCTTGGTGATTCCTGGTGTCTACTGGTTCCAATTCTTTGGTGGTTCCTGGTATCCTACTGGTTCCAATTCCTTGGTGGTTCCTGGTGTCTGGTTAAATCTCCTTGGTAGTTCCTGGTGTCTACTGGTTCCAATTCCTTGGTGGTTCCTGTTGTCTACTGGTTCCATTTTGATGGTTTATGCTGTCTACTTGTTGATTTTATCTGTTGTTTACTGTTGGTAGTTCCATAAGTAAGGTTTACTTGTTCCACTTCCTTTTCAGGTCCTTCGTGTGTAAAATTTCTTTTGAAGCCAGATCAAGCCTTTTACTAGTTAAAGTTCAAGTCAGATTCTGAAAACATAATAATGATAATATTGGATGATTTTTATCGCAGGATACAAGAATTTATAGGTCTCGCTAAGACAAAACTCATATTTTCAAAACTTATAGCTCGACCAATAAATTCTTGTATCTTACTCAAATCATCCAATATTATATCAAACCTAGGTATCTTTAATTCTAGTTGTTTCTTTTAAATTAATGCACGCGAATATTTTTTGAAATCACGGAGTCCGGAGTTCCAGCCTTCACAGAGCCTCTCTATAGTCATATTAAAATTCTAATTTATTTCCATCAAAATATTAAACAATTCAAAATCATAAGAGCAAAAGATCGTTCCACTGAGTCAGAGGTAAACAGTGACTATTAGGTGAATCAGGTAACATACCCAGAGATGTGTGGGCGGCCATTACTCTCAAAGTATCTCAAGACAAAGAAGGTCCCAAATACAAAGAAAGATGTCAAATAATTATGAATAAGGTCTCAAATACAGAAAAGGGTGTCAAATGCAGAGAAACATGTCAAAGCTCAAAAGTATCTCACAGATTAAATAAGGTCTCAAATACAATGAAGACGTCAGATAATTATCAAAAAGGTCTCAAAACGGTGATAAAGGTGTCACAACATGTAAAGGCCTCAACTACAAAAAAAGGTGTCAAATGCAGAGAAACATGTCAAAAACAACGGTCTCAACAACTGATAAAGGTGTCAAATGCAGGGAAACATTTCAAAAACACGTAACGGTCTCACTACAGAAAAAAAGGTGCCAAGTGCGGAGAAACGTGTCAAAAGCATGTAAAGGTCTCAATTAGAGAAAAAGGTGTCAAATGCAAAGAAACATCAAAAACACGTAACGGTCTCAAATGAAAAAGGTGAGAAGGTGTCAAATGCAGAGAAACATGTCAAAACACGTTACAGTCTCAACTACATGAGAATGCCACCAATGTATTAAATCACACCTGAAGTGAAATGGCTGATAACGTTGGCTTGTAATACTAAATAAATAAGATTACAGAACCGATAGATGGCGCTAATGCTTAACGAATAGGTACATTGAGCGTTTTGAGCAGATTAGGAGAGCAGTCAAGTTCAACTCTTGCCATTTATTTTATTTTCTAGTTGCTTGTCAAATAATCCTTCGGAACATTCTCGGTAGGTGAAAGTCGCACGCTTTGTATGTTTCAATGTATTCACTGTTAATTTGAATCGTGTATCGGAAAGAGGTCGTTTCATTTTACGTCCTAGTATAATCTCACTCTAGTGGCATTTGTGCTGTGATTGTTCAAAAGTAAATAAGACTAGAAGTGATACTGATAGATGGCGCTATTGTAATCTTACCTGCAATCCACGCGTACACCACAATTGTGAGTAAATTTGGCGGTGGTCCTTTGTAAGACAAGAAGGCAGCTAGCTCCTCGCTATGAAAGAAATCGGTTGTATTTTCGTCAACAAATACTCTTGTAGACAAAATCGAATATATGAGTATCCCCAGAAAGAAGACTCGTGACGCCGTATTTAAGAGGAACTTTACGTAACTGAAAAAGGAAATAGTTAAAGGAAGAGTTCACAACACTTCATTTCACCCGTAAATTAAAGGCTGACTCAGAAATTTCGAAATATAATTTTTTTTGTGTAGTAATTAAAAATTGTCGACTAGAACTAAAGATACTTACCTAAAAATGCTTAATTCCAAAGTTAGAGATGAATCGGATTTTTCGTTTTCATGCAGTACACAATTATTTACAGTATAACAGTGCCATAGGATACCGTGTATAACAAAAATTCCGGATACGGAAATTTTAAACAAAGTGATTTTCTATATGAAGTACTTCGATTTGAGCTTAGTTATTTCACACAGATTATTATATGGACAAACATTATGTATATGCAAAAACACAATTTGTTTGAAAATTGAGGGCGGCCTCCTCGGGAAATCTCTGAGTCAGCCTTTAAGGGTGAGTCTGAAGACAAACACATGACAATAAGTTAACCCACAGCTATTAAACACTTTTCAATGGAAAAAAATGGTAATTTTGAACCCGGTATGTCTAGTCTGGCGCCCAGATTTGTGGGTGTCCTTCGTATAATATAGTGCGAATATCGCTGATTGAGCAGTTATCAGGGCTATTATGGAGTCGTAATCGCTAGTACTAGCACTGTGATTGGAGGAGGTGGTATTAGTATTTAACAACACCAACACAACAACACTATTGTGTTATTTTAGTGTCACGAAGATAATTTATTTCAATTCACTTTACATGATTATACACTATTATCGAAAAAAAGCGCCAAGTTTTAGAAGCAGGAGGAAACCCGAGTACCCGGGGAAAACCTGCGAGGCCGAGTATGGAACGCATATGAAATCGCAGGCCCGATCGAGGGCCCGAACCTGGGACCACAATGGTGCGAAGCGCCTGACGACCCACTGCGCTAACCCGAACCCCAACACTGTGATTGGCCCTCTGTTCCAATCAGCTGTTCAGCTCTACCGTTTGGAATTTGCTGTTCGACGCGTCTGTCGTGTGAACATTTATCAAGACTTGCTCACGATGCTGAGCACATTACAACCAATCAGCGACGCCGTCTTATCAAAATCCTCCGCAATTGTTGGGTAATTGTTCGCAGTACACGTACCCTGTGTGCCAACCACCAAGTACCGGGAACGAGACTACCGATATGTCCAGAACATTAAAAAGACACCATTACTACAGGGTGGGTAAAAAAAAACCAAGACCCTTCACAGTTGTTTGACCCCATGCGAATTGTCTCTTTTATTTTTAGAACAATTTTAAGCAGTGGCGACACAATTTTGACAACTGATATAAGTAGGGACATGCATGAGCTATTACCTCTGCAAAAATCAGGCTTTCTCCTATGCTATAGCGCCCTCTATATGTCCATTCTCCATAGAAAGACGTGTAAAACTAGATTTTTAAAGAAAAATCATATTTGCCCGCAATGAAATTGCTACAATTTACACATGATGTAGTTAGAGGAACATATCGTGTTTGATTGAAAACTGGTCACCATTGATAATTTTTGTTTTAATTTGTTTTTGTCATAACAAATGAGGCTGAAGCTGTAGAACGATCCCCGAATAAAATGTTTCTAAACTTACGGTTGTTTTCATGAAGTAAACAAATATTCCGCAAGGAATGAGAATGTAGAGTAGAGAGAGCAATGGGAAGCCAATTATAATGAGCAACGACAAGACAGCAAATTGTATAGAAGATAGCTCACGCCATCTATGCCAGCCGCAATACCAATCTCCCAGGAGGTATTCTTGGATGTTAGGATGGGCTACAAACTGAAAAATAAAAATATTTGAAAACAGCACAGAAACAAATACAAATCCAGTTGGATGAAATATTCTCTAGCATACACAGAAGAAGTAATGCAAGAACGCCAACGCTTAATTTAGGCTTGACTTTGAGTGTCTGATTCAAATGTGGTCAGGAAGAAGGCTTCGATTGCTTGAAATGATCATGTGAATTGTGATCTGGAGTAGTACTCACGAGTTTTATTTCTTTCCAAAAGGTCAGCCAAGAGTCTTAATGATCAGAATTGTAGACGATTTTACCCTGGTGTGTACAGCAATATACCGATATAGTCCCTGTTAGATCTATTCTCTTTAGATACCATAGCAGGACGAATAGATGTATCGATGGGCCCGCGTGTATATTAAAATTCAAAAATGGTAGTCTAAAAAATGAGCCAGAACTCATGCATGACATTTTTTAAATCCTGGTTCCCACAATTGTCATGATTTTTGCTCCTATGAAGCTCACAAGACGATATATGCGGGAGAAAATATATTGAAAATTGGCGACCCATTTTGAAATTCAAGGATGGCGGCCAAACGGTGATCAAAAAAAAAAAAAATGGGAAGAACAAATTTCAATCTTGGGTGTCAATTAAAGACAACCGACATATCAGAAAAAAGCCGATCGATAAGACACCATACTATGTCCTGTGGATTGATTGTAGCTTGATTGCGAGTTGTTTGTTTTAACATCACGAGTCATATATCACCTATACTAGAGAAAAGGTAAAATTTCATAAACAACGGACAGTGTGTAGAGGAACCAGAGGGACATTCCTCACACTCGCAAAAAAGCCCAATAAAGTATGTTAAGTTTTGGTAGTAGTTCCAATTGTGAAAGTTGCCTTTGATGATGACCCTGCGTAAAACTCAACTGTCCAAGGCCAACTGAAGTCTTCGGGGAACCTTAGCCTCTTTAAGTTTCAGTGATTTGCGTTTCTTGTACGTATGTCTTCATCCTCGCCCAGAACACTGCTATTCAGATTTGTTGAAGGAAAGAAATCTCGCATCGTAGTCACGAAAGTTGAAAGAATTATCAATTAGCTTCATTTATTTTGGTTCCTTTGAGGCCAACGCCTTTCAGAGACAGGAAAATGACAAGGAGAATAAGAGGGAATATGTTAAACTTTAATACTTGAGAGATACTTAAGCCATTATCGACAAAAAATTACAACACAGCCAACAAAAGACTCCATAACAAAGGACAACTGTGCAACATCTTCCTGTTTAAGTCATAAATGATCATTGAAGAGAGGCATCTCTAAGCTTTGCTTTTTCCTGATAGCAGCCTCTGAAGTTTCTCAGACATTTTTAATTTTTTACTAAAATTAAATTTATACTTTGTAACCAATGAAAATCCAAATACTGTAAAATACCATCTCAAAATTGATGGGGATTTTAGAGAGCGTACCCTTTCCTTATCCGGCGATATCATTTGCAAATTTTGAACCAAAGAAGTATTTCTCATTTGAGTCCTTTCAGGGGGGGCTTTCTTGATCAAAAGCTTGACATCAATGCAAAAAATCACTGACAGACATTAAATTTTTTTCGGGACACCCGTATATATGAAAAAGCTCTCGTTGTACCTTTAAATAGTTCGTTTTCTATAGGGATAGTTAAGTCAAAATCCTCAATTCGTGATTATAAATTACCCCTTGTAGAAACTTTACCTCCATTCCTGTGGAAATTGCGACATTTCCAGAGGGACATGGTGCGGCCTAAAAACCTTCTAAAATTCCCTTTGAAGTCAAAACAATCGTCAAACCTTACTTGCCCAAAGATTTGTCACGGAATTGAGGATTTTCACTTAACTATGCACTTCTTTTTGTGGGCAGCTTTTGCCAAAAAACCTTACACGTTGGCCGTCTTTTTAAAGACACAAATCTTTAAAAGTGGGTTAGAAATACAGAGAGAAACATAGCTTAAAACCCACATTTTTAGGGCTCGCACGCGAACTTGCAAAACTGGGCGTAAGCAGCATGCACGTTGCATATATTGAAAATGGTGCCATTTGAAATTCAAGTTGGCGGCCAACAGCGATTAGGGAAATATGGGAACAATCGTATTCCGATTCTTAGGCACAGGCAATTAGGCAAGCACATTGGTCAATAAGGAAAATGTCAACATGAAAGTGTGTGCAGATTCAGGTTGTTCACCAAAAGCGTAAATGTCCACGGACCCGATTGCTAATAGCTTTGTCCACCAGAACCCCCAAGATGTTTTAAAAAGTGGCCTCTGTGAAAGCTACTAGATTTCTCATTTAACCGTGAAATCTTAGACTACCGGATGTTTGTGAATTTTAGTAACGGTTTTTTGAATATTTGATTAAAACTGCGTGTTGCCTGTTTAATATGTCTTTGCATATATCACTTTGCCCAAAGTATAAAATCAACCATTTAACATGATTTATTTTCAGTTTATGAGGCTTGCCTTATAGAGTTCAGCATTCGGTGGAAGATGGGGGTCGTCAAATTTTTTTTCATAACGTTTAGTTGAAACGTGTCCAAAAACATTTACATGATGGTAATAACAAAAAGTTGAGTACCCCCCTACTGGCATAATTATACCCCCTTAAAAATGACCCTAGAGTATCTCCCAACACATGGAAAAAAGGGAATATTACCACTTTTTCCAGACTGGTACCAAGTGTAAACAGAATATCTATAATTTCAGTTTTATTTCATTTTGACAATTCATCTTTTGTTTTTAATTTTTCTTTTTTTATTTTGAATTATCTTTGATTGTTCCATTTTCAGATGGGGGTGTCATGGTATTTTCTGGTTTCTCAAAAGCGTAAAACGGGTTAAAAAAGGTCCAAATTTTGAAGTTCTAGCACAAGTTCCAGTAGCTTTATTTTATTCCTTCTTTCTATGATAGTATAAGTATTATAGCTAAAATATCAGTTAATAATCAAATCCATGGGTAAACATTTTTTTGTTTGTTAACACGCACCCATATACTTTTGCTAGTTTTTGAACAACAATAACGGATTTTGACATTTTCATGCTATCGAATATTCTTTCAATTATTTATCCTCAGCTGATTAATCCTGGTTCAAATTATTATTTTATAACAGTGCTTATTATTTTTTTCTTAATATTTGGTAACAAAATTTACCTTTTAAAACTTCTCAATTCATTGATTCTATTAGACAATAGGGACTATTCCATTTATCAGATTGGGGTGTTGTTGCATTAACCCTCGTCTTAAGGTTCATTCCTACCTCGCTGCACTGTGCAGTGCAGTGCCCGTATATATCGATCAATTTGCTGCGCAACTCAACGTAACCTGCTGGCAGCTGCAGTTGAAATAAATTTGGAACTCGGTTGCAATACCGCAATGGCAGTATCCGACAGAGACCGTAATTGAGCACTGCAACTTACTGCAACTTACCGCAACGCCCGTTTGCAGTGTAGTATGACGCAACCTTTACCAAGCTTTTAATAACACGTTACCAAGGGGAAGTTTACCACCACCCCCCTGGAATTTGTTATTAAGTACCCCATGCATTATGATTTTGGTACCACTGGGATACTCGGCCTTCTCCTATCCATTGATACCTAAACAATACCAACCTACCGAGTATGGGCATCATAATGACGACATAAAGTCCGCTAGTCTGCATAATGCCAATTTTTGGACCACAAATGAAGGGAATATTTTTTATCATGCATGCATTTTCGGACTAAATAATGACAATAAACTTGTTATATAAAATATATATTCTTAGAGTTTATGAAAGCCAATGTTTTCAAATATAACCTAATCACATTTATTCTAAGGTGTCCACCACCCACCCATCAACTTTGACGGCAATGCCTAAGTCCGTGGGGTGCTAAGACGATGTTGGCAAAATTAATACATGGGAACTTTCTGAATGTTTTACCTATTTTAACCCACTCTGTAATGGAAGTTGTACTAATTACACAAAAAATTAATAATTTTATACATACTACTTAATCTTTTTACAAGACGAGGAAGGGGTCACAGATACATAAAAAATGTAAATAAATGTAATCAATTTTGCCCAAGCAAGGAGATAGGAGTTCATGCTGTATGTAGTAAAATGTATAAACCTTTTGCGCCAACGCGAGGTGAATATTATATTTGTTTATATTTTTGTTAAAAATATTGATTTTATTTAATTTGCACATTTTTTTTCAGTAGCAGGCATGCAACTTATACGACTACTTGTTTTTCTCTGTGTCAACTGGCTGAATGGAAGAGATGGGCTGTATCTTTGTATTTTTTTTAAAATAGGTACTAGTTTCAAATGCAATGTTCATGTAGGTGTCAAAGTGGAACTGTGCCACATGCTACTAGTGTCATTCCAGACCCTCGTCTAAAACCCCGGAAAAAAGGCCCATTTTCTAACACCCCCTAATTGTATATGATTTGGTGTCAACATATAAATATCAACTGATATCCTCTTTCTAAGATAACCAACTAAGTAACAACATTTCTCTGTTGACATCACAATGACTTTATAGATCCCAGCAATAACAGGACTGTTGTCGTATTTTAGCTGAACGTGAAGCTATTTTTATTTACGTAAGGCCTAATAAATTTTATGCTTGTATCTACAAAATTTAATTTACGGAGCAAATATGATCATTATTTTCCGGTTTTATACCTTCCACCCTAGAATATTTACAGGTGTGTTTCCCCCCCCCCCCCCAATGTGTGTTGTGATCCATTGTGATTTGATTTGGTTTGGATGGTACAAAAGGTAGTTGGTTAGATGTTGTGTTTTTTGCGGTGGTTTTATTGAGTGTTCCTGTTTGTGGGCCGCCCTATAGCTGGCAGAACCACTTAGCAGGGGTGGGGAGGGGGAAGGACAATGCCCTGCTCGATTTGGCATTGGGATTTCGTTATTTGGGACTGCCTACGTGCATTTGCTATGGCCAGTCTCTTTCTCAGTTTTCATTACAAAATCTCCTCTTAACCCTTAGCTCAATACACCAGTAGTAATATCCTAACTCATATTAGGATAAATTATTGACTTCAAAATCCGTTCGGGGTTAGTGGATTAGCCCCGCTGCAAATGGTGTAATTTCCAAATACGGTCATTTAGATTTAATATTCGTGACCCAGGCCTTGCCTTTAGTCAGTCTGTGTGGCAAAAACCGTCCGATATGCGATACGAGCGCGCCTGTTAAGTAGGCATGTCCTACCCCCCAGCTTAACAATCCGTTTGTATGTTGTGTTCATGTGTGTGTGTCACTAAATGTTAAGGTTTTTTTTTTTAAATTGACCTCAATTGGAACCAAACTTGTGTCACAGGTGCACCGTGGGATCCTCAATATGTTGATGAGGTCAAGGCCATGTGCAAGGTCAAAGGTCATGTGAGGTCAAGTTGGAAATATGTTAAAATGTTAAAATTGCCACTAACATATGAAACTTGAAGTTTCACAACATGAGTCTAGGTGCAATATGGGATTCCTCATATGTGATGAGTCAGAAGTTCATGTGCCAAGGTCAAGTCATGTGTGAGGTCAAGTTGTAAGATAAGGCTGGGCGGCCTACAGCTTATATTCTTTAAATACAGCGAGCGCGAAATCTTTTTTGGGGAAGACCCCGCGAAATTCTAGATTGTTTTTTGGTTTGTTGTTTTTGATTGTTTTTTTGTTTTGTTCTTTAAGGGGGTGCAATAGCTCACCTTTCTTTGAGAGGAAAGAATGAGTTCTGCTGGTTGACAGTATACTCACATGGTTTAGGTAGCCAAAGTTAATGTGGCGCAGTATTAAAGGAGGATGCTTTTACATCCTAATTAGATCCCAGGCCTAATTATTACTATATGTGTAGTTATGTCAAACCGGACTTGTTGAAACTCGTAAAGGTTTTGAAGAATCTACCATTATGATAAGTTTATCGTGCTAAATTAAGTGGATTTTGTGGTTTGAATATGCTATCAAATATACCATTATGGATAATTGCTCCACATTAGCACCTAAGTGGTTTTGTGTAACACCGTACGGCAATAATTTAGATATCAAAGTCCAACACCAATGAATAATAAGTTTGGGGGAAAATCCAAGAATAACTTACATCATAAAGGTGTTTAAAACCCGATTGACAACTTTTTTTTTTGGTTGCCCCACCTTTTCCATCAGATTGAATTTTGGTGTAAGAAGAATATTCATATTTCTATCATTACCCCAGTTAAATTAAAGGCCCGGTCTTGGGAATATCAGCCCAGCAAAGAACACCACAGACAATGCAAAGTATACGCCTAATGTCGAAGTCATTGAAATATGGATTGACGAAAGAGAATGCCCCGTACGAATTTCAAACACAGATCTAATACATGTGTCGTTTGCTATTGAAGTTTGTGAATATGTCAGAGGTCAAGTGGGTCATTAAGAGGTCAATCTGTATACACCCTATATGAGTGATGAGTAAAAATTGTTTAATACTTTACAGTTTGCTCATTGATGACCATTGACAACTTAGCAATAACCTTGATTTCCAATATATTTTTTACCCACATTTAATGTAAACCAACCAACCTCCAAACAGTGGAATAAACCCATATATAACATTTAAAATAAATTGCATACTTTTAAGGATCTTTAAATCATAAATTTTGTTTTAAAGTCTGACTAGTAAAGCGAATAGAGTAATGATTGTAACTTTAGCGCCATCCAGGTCAATTTGATATGTTCAAAGCTAAAATGCATATTTAAATGACCGTGTATCCTTAAAAGTAAATAAAAATTCCCCATGGATCTAAATACAATTCTTTAATTCTTTAACAACCTTGGATGAATGCTTTTCCCATCAAAGATCATCATATAAGTATGCTGGCACTTGACATGATATCTCAAGTAGACATAAATTTTAGTTTTTCGGCAATTTTGGCACTTGGTGGAAAATAAGCTTAGCCCCTGTAAATTAATGAAACATTCCAAATGACACAATTATTTTTCAGAGTCCCAATAATGACAATGATGAAATTCATCTTTATGTAGAAAAGTAAGTTCATAGGTGGTTTATCCTTAGGATCAACGTGCACCCAAAGTTGAGGGGGGTAAACGGGCATTTTAACAAGTCTGAGAAGAGGGCAGCTTGGCCAATTTTAGGGGAGTAATTTTCATTAGGGGGCAATGTCCCAGTTTTTTTAAGTGATTTTTGTGAATATTTACTCAAACATGTTTTCTCCCAAAATGGTTGAAATGTGGCTGACCCCATCTTCCCCCAGCATTTTCTCATATTGCCTGATTCTCTCAGGCATACTTCTTAAGAATTTATTAAAATATCGAACATACCGTCAATTTCTTCATGGAAACATAACGCATTTTGGCATCGATATGCATTACAAAAAATTAACCAATTACCCCTTTCGAACAGAGCTGTGATTTTGAATCTCCAGAGTGTCCTCAAGGATGAATCTGCCTGTATAAATAAAGCTTAAATATTCATACCGTAATATCATGATACGCGTAATTGGCGTATTCAGGAATCCAGTCCCCGGAGTAGGGAGCCAAGGATTAGCCACAACATCAATGTTGTCCCTTCCGCAGCCTGGATCCGCCATGTTCTCAATAAAAGGACCCACCTGGAAATTTGAGTAAGCTGTTTGGATAGCTGGAAAGCTTCTTTGATAGGATCCTTAGAAGCTAATATCAAATACCAATCGCTGGTGACGGCATTGTACCACGATAAGCAGGCAATGGATGCGTTGAGGTCGTCTGGACAGCAAGAAAAGACCAGATCAAGAGGCGGCATTTTTGCTCCGTTCTCTAGTAAAATCTATAAAAATCAGTAAAATCCATAATTAGTAAAATAATAAAAACATTGCCATATATTCGGAAACAGTTAATTTGCTTAGAAGTTATTATCGTTCTTGAAACTCGTTTGTTGATAACAGCACCACATCGATCCTCGTTTCAGTATGGATTTGACCTCTGACCAAGCAATTAATCCAAATAAGACGTTTTTGAAATGTTCCATCATTTCATTTCACGGCCGACTTTGGCCAATCATACGAATGGTCTATAGGGCCCTTTCACGGAAGGTAAATTATGTTGGATGGGCTTTTGTTTGTCCTCCATTGCATCATCCACGCATACGAAGAATACAATATATGCACCTGATTTTTTTGTATTTTTCTGCGCGCTTGAGTTGTTCTGGAGGACAGGTCTGGCCAAGTTAACTTATCGACCTCCCGTGGAAGCTCCCTATAACACTCTGGCTCAGAATTTCCTTTCCGCCAAAACAACGCACCATTGGATTGCACGCCGAGCGCGGTTTACAGGAGTGATACGCACCTCCGTGTTATGTCCAAGAAATAATAAACCGGTGCATAGATCTTGACATGTAGGTCTATACATTTTGTTATAAATTTACCCAGAATATTATTTCCCGTGTTTGATAATTTAAACAAGCTATAAACCAACAATCAGGATCATATTGTCAAATTATCTTACCTGGATGATTTCGGGATGATTGCGTTCACCGGCCAATGTTAGTGGTGTCATTGAAGGAGGAAAGTCGGGACCTGAAGCGAATTTGTTCACATTTGTCTCAGATTCCTGTATTCAAAAGAGGATACAAATGCTATAAAACGATATTATTAGTTCGATAAAATGTCTCTATTTCTTTACCAAAACGGTTTGGCAGACCTTGTAAGACTTATTTTACAATATGAGAGCAGAAAGAAAGGCGAGTCCCGTTGTAAAGAAATGAGTGTCCCCCATGAGAGAGTGTCCTAGCTACCATAGCAACATTACAGAATAAACCGTGACTTTATAGACGAAGCTTTTGTTGGGTACAGTGCTGAAACAAATGAAGCATACAGCACTCAATGGAGAACACAATAGGCAGATGGGTGGTAGGACATTCCCCAGTCCGAAGGACAAAAACTGTAGTATATGACACCGGCTGCAAACTACCTACCAACTAAGAAACCACGTACAGAAAAGTTTGTTGTTCACGTACGCCCGAGGTTATTCAGCATTTCATACATTGGTTAGAACCAAAGTTGTGAACACCCAGTATCGAGTATTTCAAGTAAGGCGTAAATACTGTAACGGAATGTAAGCTGGGCTACTTCCCCACGGCTGTCTGAGATCAATGAACACCTCACACAAACACACATAGACTCTTACTTTTTTATTTATCTTATAATGTTGCAATCACATGCATCATCATCCCTCACATAATACAAAAACTTGGCCTTGATTGCATTCAATTTGGCGCTGACACAATTATCTATTGGGGACAGTCCTCTTACCAGTACAAGCAGCTTGTCTTCCCATGTTTCTATTTTAGTAGAGCAAAATCTTTATAGTTTGTTGCCAGATGTTTATTACAGTTTCAATGCTGTCAACATTAATCTTCCTTAATTATATGATTGATCAACTATTACACACAAACACACAAAAATAACCACAAACAAAGCAAGAAGAAACGGGCCTATTTTAGCAGTTTAGCATTTTTGAAAGTTTTGAAGTTTTATTGATTTTTTAGTTTTTTTTAATGATATTTACACACTTTGTACCATGGTATAGAGCTACACCACAGTACACAAGCTCTATTCAAAATGTGATTTTTACTGGTCCTGATTCATTACTTACTGGTCTTTGGTGTCCTGAGTCTGATTACTAGTGCCCCGTAACTTGGTATTGCCTAGGCCTTTAATTGTTGATCTGATCAATTGCCATTTTTTTTTTGATACTTGGTCTATTTTACCTTGATTGATCTTTTTATTGTGTTTGGATAAAAGACAGCAATTATACTCACATTCATTTGATTTGTCCCATTGTTCATTTCCTTGTAATTTTTTAGTTGAAACTTTAGCATGGTTTAAAGGTCCATTCTCCGATTCGTAATTGCACATTTTCATTCAAGCCGTGCCAGTAGGTCCATGTCATCTTCCTCACCTAAGTTTTTCCATCGCGAAGTTAATTGAGCTCGGTCGTGTTACAATACTTCACTTACCAGTGACACAAAGAACCTGATTGCAAAGGCTGAGGAGGTTGCGATCAATAATGAGAGTTTTTGGCCCGAAGCTGCTGTAGGATCGGAATACACACTTATCTAGGCTGGTATTGTAGCTCTGGTATCATGCTGTTGCATTTAAACCTTTTCTCCATAAGTTCAATGCCTTTCTTTGATGGTTCGTCAAAGTCTGCATCACGACTTTGGTTCAGAATGGCAATAGTTTCTCTATCCCTCTCCCTACGAATCTGCAACCTTATCCTGTGGTTTTTTTTTCGTCAAGGTGCCAAATTCGTAGGCGAGGGCCATATGGAACCCTGCCCAATGCAAGATAATATCATAATCATTATGCTCCACTTCGGATAAATATACCCACCTTCCCAGGGTCGCAGCTTTCACTTAATATTCGCACAGCTTTCTACAAGTGAACGGTTCACAGCTGGAGAAGAGCATCGCCAAGTCAACCCCAGATTTAGCATAATTTGACCAGATTCTGAAAACATAATTTTTAACACCTTTTAAGCACAAGGAGCATTTTTAGTCTACTATATCCCTAACGTCCCTTAACTGCATTTTTGACACTTTTTCCACAGATACGGACGGACCCCTGCCTTCTTTTAGGTGGACATTGCCCTAGATCTAAACAAGAAAAATAACGCTACTCTCTTTTTTGCGGTGATCGCAGGTTGGTAGTATTTTTTTTTTGCGAAAAGATGTTTAGGGCTATATTGATACAAGGGATAGATATATTGTAACTTCATGATTGACGGTAAAGACCATAATTAACCAGACCTTTGTCTTTTAGTGTGAAATAGATCTATACCATTGACAAGGCACAATTATACTCTGCCGTAAAAGATGGCAAAATATAGTTTTTTAATTGATTTACACTGCTTTAGATGGCAGCCTGCTGCTTAGCACAGACAATTGGGTTTTTTTGGTCTAAAAACTTGCATCATCAGAAACATTTTTTTGTGTCATCATAGACACAGAATAAGGTGTCCAAAATCTAGAAAGTCAACATGGGGTAAAAACATGTACAAAATTTAAAGTAAAGAGTCTAATTGTTTGAAACCTCTACACCACCTTATTCATCTGGTCATGGGAATTAAAAAGGTATAGTTTGCCATATTTTATCGTCATTATTTTCAGGATAATATGCTCATAGGTTCAAATTCATCCTTTCTAGTGCCTCGATTTTGACGAAACTAGTCTCAATTGTTTGTCCTGTGTCATATTTAAACCTCAAATGCATATTGCTCTGCTTTGTCTTTTTAGTATGTAAATTAAGATGGAAAGCATCAATGACCCCATACAGGATATGTAGACCATTCTTACATTTTGACCTCTAATTAAGTAAGATAACACTGCCATAGTTGAAATCTCAGTCATATGGTAAAATGAGTGCACGTCTTATTCTACTGGTCCTTTTGGACAAAATGAAGATTTTGGACCATTTTGCAAAGAATCGGAGCACTCCGAAAATTTACGCACCCCGGGATGACCCTGAAACCTTATTGCCCTATAACTATAAACTATAGCCACACAGATAGGGCAAACTATAACCTTTTAATCTAGGACATATGGCCAAAATGTGGTATAAGATTTCATTACAATTATCTACTTTATATTTTTCCCCCTGTACAAACCTGCCCCCTGCAAATACCTGTTCTCCGCTACTATCGACTTTGATATGTTATTCTTTCATCATTTCTAATATAACAAGCACCAAAATGGTTTCTGTTGCAATTATTTTTGAGGTCACACACCCAACCATTATGTTTATTTATTTTCTTGGTACTACAAACATCCTGGCCAATGTCGTCGCCAGAGAGGGACAAAACGGGGGGGGGGCATTCCCCCGGCCCCCCCCCCCTCCTCCCTCCCCCGCCAGAAGAAAGATACGAATTTTGCCAAAATCCACAAAATTTTGGATGTTTTGCCACCGACATTTCACTTCTGCCCCCCAAAATTCAACTTTGACTACCTCTTCCGTTTGAAAAGTGTCTCAAACAAACTTGTATCATAGATGGGTTCCTTGAGAGGCAGGAGCAAATATCATAAGAGCCTTATTTAAGGAAATTCGTTTACCCCCTACTACAGAACAGGTATAACACCTTTGGTATGTTAGTATGGACCCTCTTAACATCAATGCTAGGTAGGTAGTACTCCTCACTTTTTCAAAAGGGAGACAATTTAGTTTACACAGGGGTGAACATTCACCAATTATGTTTGAATGTATGCCAATTATCCATCTATCATAAGGATTCCAAAAGGTATAGTTTTTGTATCACTAGACCATTGGGTTGGAGTTTTAGGGTAAAATGACTAAAATGTAAAAAAGTCATCTCAATTTGTTCAAGGGTCCCATTCAAGGTTAATAAAATCTGATTATATTTTTAAATACTTGCTAATTATTGCCTGAGGAAGAGGACTCTTAAAAAGGTATAGTTTTGATTATGTAATTGTTTTCTTACGGAGATAAGGGTCCATTGGATTATGTTGCCTATGACCTTATTATTTGTCGCTACATGATTAACTTAAACTGGAGATGTACAAACTATTCCTTATTTTTGACACATTAAGCGAGATGAAACACTTCTTTCATTTCAACAAAATTGGAGCAACTTTGATTTGACCCCTGTACAAATATAAATTGACCTTTTTACCATTTTAGCATTTGTACCCTTTAACTCCAATCCCATGGTCATAACTGGTACAAACTTGTATTTTGTGAATCCTATACTAGACGGACATATGGCATACATTTCAACATGATTGGAGCATTTAAATTGGCCCCTATTTGAAAAAAAATGCACACAATTTGATAGTATTTTTTAAATCTAGCGTTTGATATAGAGGATCCATATACTACTAGCAAGGTTCAAACCGTTTCTGGTAGTGAGGTAAAGTATATGTTTTGACATTGGTCGTTGCTCCTCCTCTATGAACTGAAGGGTGTATTTTGTACGTTTGTCCAATGTTCTTTCAAGTTTTTAAATCGAGAAAATGTACCCTTTGATAGCAAGAAATCTAAAACATTGCAAATTAACAAGCATTTACTAACAGTGCATGTAAATTTAACGAGTCACTTCTAACTCAACGATGAATCTCCTTGTTTAAAGCAATCGTGGTCCACCGTTTTTTTACCGCGAGTGCCTCTAGGGAAATTTCAATCTGTACTACCACCCGCGCCGCATATCTCCCACCTTGCATTTATTTGAATAACAGTTTTGGTGTTTGAAACTCTCATTATTTTATTCATTAAATAACTTGTCTCTCATTTATTTATCTATTATATGATTTTTTAATGACAACATATACTAACGCAGTAGTTCCTTCTGTTATACATTACGGCGGTCCGGTAACGTACGTAATATCCTGTTTCTAAAATTGAAATTAAATTGAAAACAGCTTTGAATTCTCCAGACTGGAATAATCTCGAAAGGCATTGTGGAAAAGATGGATGCGGTCGGCCCGTAGCGATTGGGCGTGGTCCACTTTTCCGTGTTTGAGATCACCGAAGTACCCGACAAAACTTCAATTTTCTCGCTATAGTTCTATAGGTTCAGACCCAATTACGATACTATCCAAAACAAACCCAGACGGACCCTCTGATGCAAAATCTCCATAGAACCCCTTCGTTTTCCGGAATATTGAAGATTTATTTTTCATTTTGTCATGCATTCCGCAAGGACGGACTGATACTTTACTCTCTCGTGCAGTACTAAATTTAATAATATCTTTTGCAGTCTTGGCCACAGACTACAACACTTTCCGGACCCGCGCCGTAGTTATACATAAACAACGACAATAGCGGCCAGCATACGGCCATAACTCAAGCAGACGACAGCGTCTGAATTCGTGCAGAAACTATATGAATGATAACAACCGAGCCTGCCTATATTTTCAAGCACAGCCTTGCATTTACGGAACAAACTTTCAAAATGAACGAAAAAGTGTTGTGTTTTTTAATTAACCTTAAAGCGGCACTGCACATTTTCACAAAATATGGAATTTCCTTCAAAATTGCTTTTTAAATGATAGTCTAGGCCATTGGAAGACAGAGATATATTACATATCCTAAAAATAACATACCCAAAAAAACAGGGACATGATAAAGACATCCGGTAATTTGTATAATAACGACATCCAGGTAATTTGTATATATTACATGACTATTTTGACTCGTACATCGCTGATATTAGCGGCACTGCACATTCACAAAATATGAAATGTCTTCAATTTGCCTCTCAAATGATATTCTAGCATTGGAAGAACGAGATATATTTTACAACTAAAAATACATACCCCAAAACAGATAGGGGACATCGATATGAGGATAAAGACATCCAGAGTATATTGGTAGCAACTTTTAAGTTTTCATAACTTTAATAATCAACAAAATTGGGGGGTTTATATTAAAGAATCTTTTTGACTCGTACTCACTGTTTAAAACCACAAAGTATAGACCGATCAAACAGTGTGCATAGCGCGGGAACCATGCAACGGTGTGTGGTTCTTGTGTTAAACGCCATTTTCGTCTCTGCTGATTTAACGTCGCCGCGACGCTAATTATAAAATCGTTCTGTTTAAAACCATAAGGAACCTGCTTTGGTCTTAAATCATTTCGGGTGAGGCTTTTGGATATAAAAGCCTTAACAGCCATCAAAATATGATTTTTGAAAATCTTGAGGGCGCACTATTTTTCAAATGTGCCTTGTCTCTTTAAACCAAAACCACAAAGGTTATAAACCAATCAAACATGGCATAGCGTGGAAACAGGCATTACGGCGTGTGTGTTCTTGTGTTAAACTCCATTTTTGTCGTCTGCTGAATTTAATGTCGCCGGCGACGTTTAAATTATAAATCTTTATGTTTACCCATAAGGACGCCTGATTTGGTCTTAAATCATATTCGGGCGAAGGGCTTTTGTATATAACCTTACAACCATGCAACAATCATATCGATTTGAAAAAATCTTGATGGGCGCACATTTTTCAAATGTGCCAGTGTCCTTATACCACGTCCGACGGCGACTATTATCGCCCCTACGCCATGGGCGGCGCACTCACCAGCCGCCATGACTGGGGGCAGCTTTTGCATTTCTCGTTAAATACAAAACCGCGTTTACGTTGTACAAAGAAGCGATAATTTTGATCAGCAACCAACCCTATTTCACTGTTACCCATTTGTATATCATCATGGGCGGCCTCAGGAAAAAATGTAATTTTCTTGGCTGCACAAATACGATAAAAATACAAAAATGGAAACGAACTGCGTGCGAATTCCTCGCTAATGACACAATGAAACAATCATCGTATCCATTTCAATTCTAAAAATACCACCTTGTACTCGCCGGTCATTTTCTCGTGTACTGATAGTCCAGGCGTAAGCCTTAGTCCATGCACAAACGAGACTAATTTTGTTGCAGATCTCCGAAATCGATCACATGGCACGGAAGTGTCCTTTCTTAAAACACAAACAACCAGCATCGGAAGACTTAGGATGTCAGTTTTCAGCAAATACGATCGGTCTTTGGAACTAGTCAAGTTTTCACGCTACACGGAAGATATCAACATTCTATTGTACTCTTATTTGGTTGGAGTTGGAAATTTACGAAAATTATTTTTATCACGCGGACTGTTATACCAATTTTAACACGTATTCTAACCATAAGCGGTCATTTCTCAGTACGCAAAGTGGCGAGATAACCTTCATATTTTACAACAATTGCCAGGATTCCAGTTAGGCCAGTCCCCGCATATCCTTCCATAAATCACCCATGGAATGTCGCCAAAAAAACGGTGAAATTTGTTTAACAATTGCAAAAGTTAGGTTGTTGTAAATTATTATATCCTGGATTATGGGTTATTATTTCGTTCGTTAAGCAGTATGCGGCGTGTGTGTACTGTGTCATGTGGGTTTGGTGGCCGGATGCCCCCCAGTAATGCCGGCGACGTAGAGGGTTGTCATTCGAGGCTTCACCGTCGGATTCGTGTATACGGATAAGATTTGGTGAAAGAAACGATAGAGCACGGATTTGGGTATTTTCTACTTATCATTCTCACCAAAAGAGCTTTCTTTTTTTTTTAGCAAAGCACTTCAGTGTATGTCAAAAACCCTTGGACACGTAATTCATGTACGCCCGCTTTCCCCGCCAATACGACTAAGTGATTTAGAATGTGGCAGCTATCACCACTGGCGAGTGCCAAATTGTGTAAAACTTTTTCTAGAGTGTGAACTGCGCCACTATATGCGATTGCGATTTCCGTATTGAAATTTTTTTTTTTTTTTATGTGTTTACACAATTTGGCACTCGACGACCCTCTCTACTCTTGTCGATTGTCCAAAATTCTCTATATAAAAAAAAGTAGCACTAATTTTTTAGGTTATTTCAGATTATTCATATAATGATATATAATGTTATTCATGATATATCAAATAATGACCCAATCGGAGTACTGTATGAAAGGTGGTAAAACCTCATGACAGGTTTGATATAAATATCAATCAAGACACGTGTCTTGTTGTTTATAATGCTATGTTTTGTCTTTATTAAATGAGAGCACGTGTGGAGCAACGGATAAGCGCAGAATCGATGATCGGCTGAAGTAAACGTGTTTGTGTCCGGGGCAGATATTTAGTCTCAATTTCCTCGTTCCCACAATCTAAGTGCCTAATAGGCAGTGCGCTAATATGGCCTGCAGCACACCTAAATGAAAGCGATATGATTTTGACGATTCCTGATGCAGCGTAATCATAATGGCCGGGCGCTTTGAAGGGGGACAACATTGGTGTTGGTTGCCTATATAAGTGTGGTACTATTATTATATAAGACTGTCGGCTTAAAAGACAACAGGGTAGATATGATTATCACCAATGTTTCGTCTGGCAATTGCCAATGGTCAATGCGACCTCCGTTATCACTTTGGCGTTGATGGCAACCGCTTGTGAAAATTTCTCGTCAAAATTATTTCAAATGATTTACACTGTCTCTACCAAGTGATGTACTGCTCTCAAATTATTGTTGTCGTTTTCCATGTCCACTTTACAATTGTGAATACTAAGGCTCGACCACTGATGTTATTAACAACTTCCGAAATCGTTGCGTGATCTTTCGGCATCTTTAGGTATACATCTGTAGTGCTTTCGGGGTTTAGAGCCTTTTATTATAAATTCCAGTTTTCAATTATCTGCCGTTGTTGGGACAAAATAATTAGAAATAGTACCTCCGGTAATATTTCACCCTGAAAGAAAACACAAATCACAAAATAACATAACATTTTGATCAGTTTAAAGATCGAATGTTAAGAAAGGAACCGTTGCATTAACGGGCATTGTGAGATGAACAAGCGCCGATATGTATCCCAAAATACAATTTTGAGAAGAAATAAGGGTGAATATCCCTAGTTGCTTATTGGCCTTGCCTGGCTGTTTGAACTTGATTAAACTAAATGTAGCCCAAATCTACATGTACTGCAAAGGTTTAAGCCTCAACGCAAAACTTTCGCATTAAACAATCATTATCACTTATATAATTATTCAGGGTAGTCAACCATGGTTCAAATCAAAGACTACAGTGTACCAGGGAAGCGAAGACTGTGATTTTTTTTTGGGGGGTGAGGGGTTTGGGAACACCTGCTGTCACAGCATGATATACCAAATGTTTCCTGAAAAGTCCTTGGAATAAATCTGTTAGCCATCTTGCAGCTGTGGATGTTAAAGTGACTTTGACCCAAAAAAACAAAGGCCACACCTCTTTTCAGCACATGTATTTAAGGGCACATATGGTCCATTGGATACCAACGCGACCCGACCTCTACCCCAACTACCTGATTCGAGTCTCCGCTCAACCCAAGTGTTGTGCTCTTGGTAAGGAACCTTGCCCTCTTCCACCAAAGAGGTTTCTATATAGATAGAGAGGCAATTCGTTACGTAATCTTAGATTCCTCCGTCTCGCATTTTTGCCGACACAAAGAAAGCATAGAGTACCAACAATAGAAGGCAAGGGCTGCCTCCGGCGTCTTCCACGTACTATGGGTGCCGCTTTGCATATACACTACTCGGTAGGGATCCATTGATGTATGTGTTAGAGGTGGCCAGGTGTAATAATAGTGCACCTGGATCATTGTGCTCAGATACTCTTTTTTCCTCATAATTGCATGCGCGTCTTAGGTGAACATATGTATTCATTGGGCGGTTTATTTAAATCACGAGAACTGACGTGTCATTTCAATTCGTTTGGGTGGCCATGGTAGGACAAAATTAACCACCCAATAGCACCCAACAGCCAACAACTGATAGTTTGGCGTGGATGTTTGTATCGAATTGACATTATGTGTGTTATACAAGCACCCAACTAATAATTATTCCGTGCAATCTTCAAAATGTCAGCGCCCAGCACGGACGACTGGTTTGAATGGGCTTCATCCCCTTTGCGCTCTCCACCCACTTTGCACATGGAACCTGTTTTTAGGAATATTGTCTTTTGAGCGCCGCCCAAAGTATGAGGAATTCCTCCTTGGTCATTGTATGGTAGCATTTTTCATAGCCTCCATTATTTTTACATATTTCCTGGAAAAAAGATTTAATCGACACAAAGTATACCAGTGTATTCAGGTGAATGGTTGTTGAACAAACAGTCATCACAAGCTTCTCTAGACCTTAGATTACGATGTGTTAGAAACTTTCTAGCTACAGAAAGACACTATGTTTGGCCATTTTCTTCTTTTTTGACGAAGAATTGCAAAACGTTTTCATAATTTTTTATCATTTTTTGCATTATAACCATTTCTTTTTTTTTTTTTTTTTTTTTTTTTTTTTTTTTTTTTTTTTAATTTAATTCCAATTGTGGAATCCTCAAGTTGGGCAGTTATCATGGCAGTGGCATTTGCACTCATTTTTTTAGCCTCAGCGACTGAAAAATTGGCCTTTAATAAGGTTTAAATTGTGGTTGTCATGGCAACTGCCCCCCTTTGAAGATTATATCAACTACACCAAAACAATTGCTGTTGTAACGAATATATGAGTATAAGACAAATTTTTTTCATATAAAATTGATGATATAAATGACAATGTTTTGGTCAAAATTGACCAATCACTCAAATAGTCCATTTGAATGCTGGTCTGTGATGTTCAAGAGGTCATAGGTCAAAATCCGTAGGACACAGAAAAGCTGCTGTGATTTACTTTTTGAATCCTAACATCCATCCATTTAAATCTTTATTGAACAAAAATCCCGTGCAAAATTTCTTCTTCTTTTGGGGCAGAAATGGTCAAAATCAGTCAAGGTCAATTTTTTTACATATATTCAAAGGTGGTAGGAGGGTTGTGGTGTTTTGGCTTACCTGGTTTGCAAATTGTATGAAAATTATTTTGAAGTTATTTTACAGCAAATGTACACTTAAATTTTGGTCATATAAGAGGTTGTCGCTTACAAATTTTCAGTAGGTTTTAGACATTTTGTTACTTTTTCTGAAATAAATGGGAAAAAAAGGGTTGACCTTTCTCTGGGAATTCAAAAGGTCACTTGAACATCCAGGTCTGAAACATGGCCCACACACAGAATGTATCTTAGCGTCAAGGAATATTTTGGGTATACAAATTTTCTGTGGAACGAAAACCACTCTGTCTGGATCATATAGGTAAATTATAAGATTTATAATAGAAATATTGTGCTTATTCTGTGGTATGCGGGTGCATGTCAGGGCGGTATGTGATAGACCGTAAACTCTTGTAATCATGTCCTTGACTGATATCAGGGAACAGTCATATTTATTGGCGGGGAGGGGGTGAAGGATTTCAATTTTTTCGGCGAAAAGGAACCGTTAAACTATTACACTTAGATCCGTTCAAAGTTCGCATGACATTTCGCATTAAAAGTCATATCCCCCCTCTCTCTTGATTAAAATTTGCATATTCCCCCCTCTCGATTAACCACTATTTTTTCGTATTACCCCCTCCAAATCCCCCATCCCCCTGTGGCGGAAATATGACCTCTTCCTTATTTCGTTTGAGTAAAACTGCCTTAACACAGGAGAAACTTGCCTGATTTGTGCTGGGGTAAAGTGTTACTCATATATGAAAAAAACGTTGTGAACATGAACTCTCAGAGGCAAATATTAAATTGCAGTGTAAACGGTATAGGGAATTTTGCCTACGGTTTCTCTGCTACTACACAACACAAACAACAACTTCAAAGGGGCATTTTCAATTCAATTCAATTCAATTCAATTATTATTACAAATATCATCGAATAACCAGTGTTACAAAGTACAAAGTATTGAATGCAAAGACAATTATGATTACAATATTACAGAATCTAACAGAGTGCAAATGGTTTAACTAGACTTTAACAAAAGATAAGCATATGCATGAGAGATATATGGAGGGGAGAGGTCGAATAAATTTATAGGAAAGCTGACAAGGTCCATCTGCCGATCGCTAATAGCCTCGCCCCCAGATTGACCGGAAGTGGTCAACATTTGGATCAGAAGGAAAGCTATATTTTTCTCATTTACCCTGGGAAATCTACGCCCAAAGGATGTTCGGTTGGAAAGTTATGAGCAAAAATATGCCCCATTTTGCGACCAATATTAATTTTAACAGTACTCTATGGCTTACAAAATCACGTTTTTAGCTCTCGCACAAAAAACGAATGAAATATCGGCGTGAATGTATCAGATAGGGGTTGTGGAGCGTAGTGCAGGGCCAATCTATAAGATGAAAACTATATCCTTGAAATCGGAACATTCCCCCTAAGATAGGGCCCCACCTGGAGGTTAATTAAAAATTGTAGTTAAGGAATTTATATCGACAAGAACAGGGGACACAAGACCAAAGGCGAAAACAAAACCAAGGCAGGACAGAGAGACAAAAGGACATCACAAGAATGAGAAGTGCGTATAATGGGCCCACAAAAAAAAAAGGGGAAGACACAGAAGACGTGTCAATAAGTGGCAAACGGCTAAGCAATCCTCGTGCAGAAGTTTAAACGAGAGAAAGAATGTAATTGTTTGTGTTATTGTTGTTGTTCCAACTTCTAAATTTCCTTATTTATGAGGTATGTTTGTAAGGTCAAGGAAATATGTTGTCACAAGCAGCAATTGAAACTCGACATATTATGTATCTCTCAAACATGAACCATTGGTTAATATTTTTACGTTGTTTGAATCAGGTTCAATTCGTGGATGTCAACATGGTTATAGTCTACCACGTGTGGAATATCTTACCTGAAAAAATAAGAAAATTACTACTAGTAAATGGAGCTCCTAAATATTTTGTAATATGTGAGAACTTACCTAGGAAAGGAGTTCCGTGTAGTTAGAATTTCACGCCACCATATGATTTACACTCTTCCGTAGTTCCTTATACAAACGACTGGAGTTCCCACGTGATATGGAATTAATTCGAGAAAGTCTCAAAAACATGAATGATCTTTCAGCGAAATTTCTCTAGCGTTAATGAGAACTCGAAGCTTTAATCCCGCGAGACGAAATGTCAAATTTTACGGTACGATTATTAAAACATACTTCAGGAGTCATATCACAAAGTATTTTTATTCGATGGTTCATTTACATCTACTTGGGGATCCAGTAGCCCTAAAAGCGCAAATAAAGGTTGAACCCACTCAGATACACTAAAAGTGAGGAGGTTTGTTTTAGGTCAATTCGAGGGTGCTGAGTTCAAATATGCATGAAGGCCAAAAAAATTGATAAGGTTGTGGAAAAGTGGTGGATGTGAAATTCTTGTTTTAAAGGGACCACTACCCGATTTTATGATAAACATAGTTTTTTTGTTTAAAAGAGGAACAAGTAGGCACCAGGCACATCTTCAAGAAAGTTTCAATGTCACTTAAAATGGGCAGACCTAAAATTTTTCGATGTGTTTTACTAAGTGGATTATTTGAAAACCCTAACGTTAAAATGATTTGAAAGGGGGTAGGTACTACCCGATGGTAAGAGATAACCAAGTAAAGCACCAACCAACTTGTGTGAATATTATTACATTGACGGAGACATTTTTTTACATTTTTCTGAAATAAATGGGAAAAAAGAGTGGGACTTTTTCCTGGAATCAAAGGTCACTTTAACATTCACAGGTCTGCAACAGGCCACACAGATTGATTCTTTATACTTTCAAGGGAATATTTTGGTATCAATTGTGAGGTGATCAAGCAAAATGAGTTAGTATGTTAGAAGTCGCAAAGATTGATTTGGAATTAGAATATAACCAAACAAACAAAAAATGTCTTTGTTTCCTTTATTGTGTTTTGCCAACCTTCAACTGATTATATCTTTGGAATTAATTGGTCAATTTCAAGGGGGGGTTTAGCAAAATGTAGCTTTTTCAATGACACATACAGTTACATGGAAAAGTAAAAAATGAAATCTGACCGACTTAGACCATTTGCTTGATCACAATTTCTGCTGAACCGGAAGAAAACCACTTCTGCTGGCTCCGTATAGGTAAATTATACGATTTCTAATAGAAAATCTTTGCGCGATTTCTTTGGGATGTCGTTGGCATCGTCAGGGGGCGTATGTAAGACGTTAATTAAAACTCTGTAATAAATGTCCTTGCTGATCTCGGGAACAGTCATCATTTATGTCGGGGAGGGGGTGAAGGATTTCAATTTTTTTCGACGCAAAAGTGAAACCCGTCAAACTATGGCACCGCTTCCGTTCAAATTTCGCATTGACATTTTCAATTTTAAAAAGTTAATCCCCCCTTCTCTTTGATTAAAATTGCATATTCCCCCTCTTTCGGGGGGGGCTTACACTATTGTTCGTTATTACCCATCAAATCCCCCATTCACCCTCTGGCGGAAATTACTGACCTCTTCCTAATTCGTTGATAAAATGGCCTGCCTAACACAGAAATTGCCTTGTTTTGTGGTAAAGGGTACTGATATCTAAAAAACGTGTGAACCTGAACTGCAGAGGAAAATCTTAAATTGCCAGTGTAAACGGTTATTAGGGAATTTTGCCTACGGGTTTCTCGCTTACTACCACCAACACAAACAACAACACCAAAGGGGCATGTTTTCACTTCAATTCAATCATTCAAGTATTTATTTACAAATATCATCGGAATAACAGTGTATATACAAAGTACAAAGTCTTGCAAGCAAAATGCAATTTATGATACAATAAATTACAGAATCTAACAAGGTAAATTTAACTAGACTTAACAAAGCTAAGAATATGCATGGATATATATGGAGGAGAGGTCGAATAAACTATATATAGGAAAGCTTTTAAGTCCATGCCGATAGTAATAAGCCTCGCCCCCAGCATTTTACCGGAAGTGGTCAACTTTTGGTATCAGAAGAAAGGCTACTAGGTTTCTCATTTACCCTGTGAAATTTAGAGACCACAGGATGTTGGGTTTGGAAGTTATGAGCGAAAATTAGAACCAATTTGGGTCGACCAATATCATTTACACAAGTACTCTATGGGCTTACAAAATCACGTTTAGCTCTCGCATCAAAAACGAACGTAAACATCGGTTTGAAACTTTACAGATGGTGTTTTTTTTTTTTTTTTTTTTTTTTAAGATTAAAACTTCATATTCCTAAATGCACCATCCCCCTTTAAGATAGGCCCCACCTTGGAGGTTAATTAAAATTGTAGTAATATATCGACAAGAACAGGACACAACCAAAGGAACGAAAGCAAAACAGTACAGTACAAGACGAGACAGGACAGCAACAATACATTAGAAGTGCCGTATAAAAACTCGTATAATGCCAAAGGGGTAAAGACGCATAAACAATGTCAAGAAGTGGCAAACCGGCTAAGCAATCATCGCGCAGAAGTTAAACAGAGAGAAAGAATGTAATTTTGTTTGTTGTTATTGTTTTTGTTCCAACTAATTTCATTATTTTAATTGCATGGTATTTTTAGGTCATAAAATATTTGGGTCACCGCAGACTTACTCGCATATTATGGTACTCTCCCAACATGACCATTGTTTAATCTTTCGTTGTTTGCATCAGGTTCAATTCGTGGATGTCAACATGGTTATAGTCCTACCCACTTGTGGAATATCTTACGCGACAAATGAAGAATAATCTTTACTATAGTACAAATGGAGCTCCTAAATATTTTGTAATATGTGAGACTTACCTAGGAAAGGAGTTCCGTGTAGTAAGTTCACGCCACCATATTTATTACACTCTTCCCGTAGTTCCTTATACAAACGACTGGAATTGCCCACTTTGATTATGGAATTAATTCGCGAAGTCTCAAAACATTACTTACTCTTTTCAGGAAAATAGCTCTAGCGTTAATTTTGAACTCGAAGCTTACTCCCGCGAGACGAACTAATGTCAAATTTTACGGTAACCGATTATCCAAGTATACTTCAGTTAGTCATATCACAAGTTATTTTATCTTCATGGTCAGTACACTACTTGGGGATCCATTAGCCCTAAAAGGACCCTCCAAATAAGTTGAACCCTACTCAGATACACTAAAAGATCGGAGAGGTGTTTTAGGTCATTTCGAGGGTGCTGAGTTCAAATCTGCTGCAATGCAACATTGATAAGTTGGTGGAAAGTTTGGTGCAAATTCGTGTTTAAAGGGACCTACCCGATTTTATGATAAACATGTTTTTTTTAATACGATAGCAGTAGGCACTTTTTCAGAAAGTTTCAAGTCACTTAAAAGGTCAGGACATTAAATTTGTTCGATTTGGTTTACTAAATGGATGAAAACCCCCTAACGTTAATGAATTAAGGGGTACTACCCGATGTAAAAGCTAACCAAGTAAAGCACCAACCAACTTGTGTGATATTCTTTGCACCTAAACCTTTACCATTGACGGAGACAACGTTGTAAATTTTTATTTGCAAACGGTTGTGCATTTAAATGAGTTCAAAATACATATAACTATCAATAAATATTTTTATATAGGTCATATTTTAAGGCAGCTATTTTCGCTGCTCAAAAGCAAGTAACATGAATATAACGCCAAATGCGCAGCTTTATTTGTGCCAGCGCTGGAGTCCTTTTGATATCCAATTTATTTCGTTAACTTGATGCCATTGGCGTAACCAGACATTCATTTGGGAAGAAAGCAGCCGTGGAAAGAGCACGGTGGGATACGTATGAACCTGTACTTGTACCTTGCTTCATGAGGTGGGGGTAAGAAGGTAAATAATCTGACTGGGGCGCGTTGCCTCCCTGCTCCGCTGGTTACGTCACTGTTTTGATCATAATCTTATATTGCCTTTTTTCTTTGAAATGATGATTACTCTTAATGCATTTATAATAGTTTTTGAAATAAGATCATTCTTATGATTGTAGGGGAATGTTCTCTTAAAAGGCGGGAAGATTAGTTTGTTGAAATATTTAAAACCAGATCCTTGTCGTAAACATGATGTGTTTTAAACTTGCAAATGTAAATAGATAATGACGCTGGATGTAAATGAATGTATTTATTGTCCTGAGGGGATATAATTTTCTTCAGTTGGGGGTTCATGAAAAAAGCTTGGATGGTCCACTTCTACTAAGGGGTCCACAAAAATTAAGTTTCATATAGTGGAGCTAATGGGGCGTCCTATTGCGATCATAAATATAAAAACCCGTGCCGTTTTTAGGGCCTTAAAAGAAACTTTTTGATTGGGTTACCCCGTCCCTTTAAATATGTCTGACCCAATTTTTTGAATAAATCTTTGTGCGAATGAAAGAAACGAAATAAACAATGTCATCCTATAAAGCCAAAATTGTTTATGTATGTGGTACTGTATGTATGTGTTTACCAGAGCGACGTTGAAGTTGGTTTTTGTAAGTACATATGTACAGTTTAAGGAGATATGAATATTTATGATTTTTATATGAAATCAGTAATGAGAGAATATCAGGAATATTCACGATTTTGAACCTCTTATACCCTTTTAAAAGTGACATGTAAATTATAACCCATTTATTTATAACCGGTACTAACGCACTAGGCTTATGTGTTTGCGACCAGCCGTGTTTAACGCATGAAGACGCTATAAGCAGGAGGACGCAATTAGCAGCGCCTTAGTGTGAAGCGGGGAGAAGAAGAAAATGTTCAATAAAGAAAACTCAATACCACGTTCAGTGTTATTTCGCTTTGGTTTAAGGACCGGAAACTTTTGTAGGGACCATGGAATATTTCTAGAGAAAAAATTACAGGATTAAGATTGCCCTTTTTATTATTTAGAAGAAGGCTGAACACTTGAGTTGACGGGAACTTGAGTTTAGAAGCAGAAAGTTAAGATACGGGATGTTTTGTGACGGGATTCAAAAAACTGGCAGGATTACGAAACTTCCGAGGAGTTTATGGAAAAAATTTGTCATATAATAGGAACTAACGGGGTTAGAACACGGCAGTCACGTTTTTGAGAAAAAAGGAAAGGATAAACACGAAGTTAAAAAAATCGGGATGAAATATTGACGTTTAATATTTAGAAATGGGCACTACCTGAGCTTTTTATTATAGTTCGTCCATCATAACCATGCCAACACTAAGATATGACTGAAGTGTGAGTACGAATGTGACTAAAAAGCTAAATTTTGCACGTATAGATCGGCGACACCTGAACCTAATTAACACGGGATTAGGAATTTAGCAGTTTGTTGTTTGCGCTACAGCAGTTCCGGACTTTTCTTTGCTCTTTGTCTTTTCAATTCCTGCTTGTTGGGCGCATTTTGCCCCATTGGTAAATGCATCATTGGTATGGTTGCACGCCATGAGGTAACGTTTTGCTGAGCTTGCATTTCCTAGTTCTCTGGATCAACATCAAAGCACTTGAGAGAGGCTTTCAAAGTGTCTTAGGAGCACCACGTGACCGTTTCCCAACCAGTTTCGCTAAAGAAACGTTTTAGAATCCAGATCTTCCATTCTGACAACTGACCGGACCATCTGAGTTGAATATTTGTTCAGCATGGTATGGAATCTACTCATAATGTTGAGAGTGAGAACTTCTGTGTCTGGAATCTTGTCTTGCCATCAAATCCGAGAATCTTCCTGAAACAGTTTTAGATGGAATCGATTCAGAGATCTGGCATGTCGTTGGTAGACAGTCCATCGCAGCCACAAAGTAAAGCTGGCATAACAATTGCTGGTAGCAGTTTTTGTAGTGAGGAGCTAGGACCCAGGTCAAACATCATCGTTTTCCCCCTCACTACAGAAAAGGTTTGACACGTTTTGGTAGTTAGTTATGGACCCTCTATATCAACGCTAGGTAGGTAGTACTCTCAAATTGTGGTGTCATTTTTCAATAGGGGCCAATTTAAGTTTACACAGGGGTCAAACTTTTAAAATTCCCAACATGTTGAAATGTAAATGCCATATTGTCCGGCTAGTCTAAGGATTCCAAAAATGCTATAGTTTTGTACCATCTATGACCAATGGTTTTGGAGTTAGGGGTAAAAAGGCCTAAGTGGTAAAAGGTCATTTCTATTTGTACAGGGGTCAAAAATCGGAAGTTGCTCCAATTTTGTTGCAAATGATAGCAGTTGTTCATCAAGCTTAATGAGTCAAAATAAGGAATAGTTTGTTACCATCTGCAATCATAGTTACCATGTTATGTGACAAAATAGGTCATAGGTCAACATACCCAATTGGTGTTGACCTTCTTTGACCCTTATCTCCGTAAGTAAGCATTTAAGCACTAAACAAACTATACCTTTTATGAGTCCTCTTACCTCAGGCAATACCTTGGCAGTATTTTAAAATATAATCAGATTAACTTTAATGTTGACTCCTGTACAAATCGAGATTGACCTTTTTTACCATTTTAGCCATTTTACCTTATAACTTCAAACCAATGGTCGTAGGTGGTACAAACTATAAATTTTTTGAAATCCTTATGATTAGATGGAAAATATGGCATACATTTAAACATGATTGGGGCATTTTAAAAGTTTGACCCCTGTGTAAACTTAAATTGGCCCTATTGAAAAAGTGATACCACAATTTGAGAGTTTTTTGAAATCCTTATGATTAGATGGAAAATATGGCATACATTTAAACATGATTGGGGCATTTTAAAAGTTTGACCCCTGTGTAAACTTAAATTGGCCCCTATTGAAAAAGTGTAACCACATTTGAGAGTACTACCTACCTAGCATTGATGTAGAGGGTCCATACTAACTACCAAAGGTGTCAAACCTTTTCTGTAGAGGTAAACGAACTCCTTAAATAAGGCCCCTATATGATTCTGCTCCTCCTGCTATTTAGCTTGTTATCAAGTGTGATACCCTCTTTGCCTTGCCACGAAAGCGACTAAAGGCAGCACGGCTTTAGCGATGTTGACAGAATGGTATAGGGTACTCCCCAAGTAGGGGAAGTTATCTGTAGCAGGAAGCTTTTCATTATTAACAGTAATAGTTGGTTCAACATAGAGCTTACCAGAAGCTGGATGGTACTTAACTTCAGTTTTTTTGGTATTGATAGTCAAGCCGAACTGACACCAGGCAGAGGAGAACAGATTTACAGTGTGTTACATATCACCTTCTGAACCAGCAGCAAGAGCGCTGTCATCGCAAGAGTAGCTCACAAGCTGTCCTTTTCAATCTTGGTTTTGGCATGATAGTCGCTAGGGTTGAAACAAGCCACCATCAATCTATAGTTGATTTGGTTGTATTGATTGCCATGGAGTCATTTGTATGAATGAATATGAAGCATCGCGAGACTATGCTATTAGTATTGGTGCCAAAACCGGTACGCATTGGTTTAACGATGAGCTGGCAGAGATGGGTTGTGATCTTGTACACTTGCCCATAATGCATCATGAAGCTGGCGTTACCATGGTGATGCGTTCTCTGGGCATCCAAATTTGGACATTATTTCCACAACCTAACGTCAGACTGAATCAAATGCATTTGTTAGATCGACAAAGTGAAGTTAAAGTTCTAACTTTGGCTATTGGTACTTCTCTTGGAGTTGGTACAGCAAGTCGATGTACTACGATTTTTATTTAAAAGCCTCCCCGGACTCTCAGGTAGGTGATTATTCCAGCTCAAGGTTACAGATGAGATGGTTGTCAGGGATAATTAGGAAGCTTGGGTCGCCCTACTGCTATTATGCTATCAGCACCCACAAAATTGTTTAACCATCGTTAAACCTTTTAGTCAAATCAAAGTGATCTTTGGACATTTGTTTTAAACCCTCGGCTACCGACTTTTCCCACATCCCTTCCAAGTTTTATTCACGGCTTGCTAAAACCCCTTTTTTAGTGCCAAATTATTTATATAATTGCCAATTGATATTTTCGCTCCTTTCATCTAAAAACAAACCTCACCCGGGGTATAGGTAAGTTACAGGGTGCTTCCAAAGTGATGGGGGGGGGGGGGGGGGGTGTGAGAGTACCAACATGCCTAGTACGACACAGGAATATCATAGACACTTGGATTGTAGGGTAACAAAAAAATTGATAGCTACGCTTCTCCTCTTCCATTGATGCCGCAACGAGAGTACCAACATTTAAGATCTAGTCATGTGTACATTGTCTCCAAGGCTCATCGCCAATCTACCGGCAGAATTGGCCTTCACTAGATATAATTGCAATTCGGTAGTGGACTTAGTCCTGAATGGATTTTACCCGCCTAGATATCCCCAAAACAAAAAGATCATACGGGGATAAATGCTTTTCAGTTTATGGACCAAGATTGTGGAATGTCTTGCCAGCCAATTTACGTGAGGCTCCTACTTGCAATCTTTCAAAAAGCTTCTTAAGACCTACCTTTTCCCAAGATAATTTTGGGGTTTTAAAACGCATTGTATCATGATGTTTTATACTGTATAATTATGTTTATATCAATGAAATTATATTTATTGGATAGTGTGTAGAAATATTTTTAAGCTTGAGGCTTTTTACTCGGTATTTTGTATTGAATATAAGACCTTTTTGGCGTTTTAGTGTTTTAAACTTGATATTATATTATTTTGTAAAATTTGGCTGTGAGTTTCCATGGGAAATGCGCTCTATAAGTTCTCTGAAATAATAATAATAATAATAACATGTTTAGAATTACGTCAGAATGACGTCATAAAGTTCGCATGTCAGCAAAAACGTCAATTTTCATAGTACACAGTGTGGAAGAGGGGAAAATTCGTTTTTTCAGCAAAAAGGTTAGGAATATCGATTTACCACGCTGTTTTTGGCTCTACTTGATGGGAATTGACTAGTTTTATATATTCAGACCATTTTAGTGCTATAATAATGTGTCGTAATTGCAATATATCAATTTTCCACCTATATCCAGTTTTTCACACTTTCCTCAACTTATGACGTCATAGTGACGTCATTATTGGGATGTTGGTACTTATTTTGATACAATGGAAAGAAGAAACTCTAAGCTATCCTTTGGTACCAAATTTATAGGAATCGGATGTTCAGTAACAAAAGTCACGGGGGGGGGGGGGGGGTGGTAGCCACCTCACCCCCTTCGGGAGTTTTGTTACAAAAATGGCTCAGGTAGACGAAGGTTAATAATGATATATTTAAAAAAATAAGGAAAATCGGGTAATTCCCCATTAAAATCCACTTTCCACCAATATGGTGATTTTGTATGTTGTCTATTTGAAATTAGCACCCTCAAATTGACCTAAACACTTCTTAAACCCTTTAGTCAAATTAGTGTATCCTGCGCATGGTTTGATTACGCTATATTTTAAAAAAATAAGGAAAATCGGGTAATTCCCCATTAAAATCCACTTTCCACCAACTTGGTGATTTTGTATGTTGTCTATTTGAAATTAGCACCCTCAAATTGACCTAAACACTTCTTAAACCCTTTAGTCAAATTAGTGTATCCTGCGCATGGTTTGATTACGCTATATTTAAAAAAATAAGGAAAATCGGGTAATTCCCCATTAAAATCCACTTTCCACCAACTTGGCAATTTTGTATGGTGCATATTCGGAATCAGCACCCTCGAATTGTCCAAAAACACTTCTCAACCTTTTAGTGTATCTTGAGTAGGGTTCCCGCAAATATGTCACCTATGGATCCCCTACTACACCGCAATTGTTTTGAATGGGCTTTATTTAGCGTTATATGGCTACACGTTATCTGTCATAATTCCTGTTCAGTTCCAGAATTTGATCAAATCATGCGATTTGGGAATTTCAATAGTAAAGTAATATGCAAGCAGATGCAAAGTAAATTAATTTTGCGATTTTATATAGACCAATTATTAAAAAATTCGCTTCCATATTATCTTACATGGCACGTGATGTAATATGCAAGCAGATTCACTGAATAGATTTGCATATATAGCTTGCGTCAATCATAACGCACCTCCTTAACAGATGTAGCTGGTCTCTGTCCTGAGTAGCAGCCCAACCCTAAACTAACACTAACTCTAAAACCTGATCTACGCCTACTCGAATGCGCTTATCAAGACTCGCGATTTTTAAAACTTTTCTGACATTTGTCACCGGTTTTCTGAGTGACGGGTACCCCGGTGTTAAAGCAGATATAGTCTCGGGGGAGCCACAGTCCGGCTCCATAGAAGATAAACGGAATAAAGCGTGAAACTAATCTGCATGAAAGTCAATTGAATCAATGCTCTATCATTTAGCCGGTGTAGCCGGACTATTACTACGCCGGCTATGATTACTTCTTACACGGGTACTCTAGTCTAGAAGGACCCTCGTTCCCCTGAAGATGGTCCTTCTAGATGCCTACGTACACTGGCATATGTCATACCACCTTCCCTGATCAAAAAATATTAATTGATATGATTGCTGGTGGGGGGGTTAACCCGTCACCGGGGGAACTTCAATGCCGCTTTAGTAAACATACTAAAAATGAATTGGCATGTGTTGTACTGTAAATTCTTATTGTTACGAGCATCTCTTTTCCAAGGTTAAGTGGAGACAGGACGAGTCCTTAAAAAGGACAATCTTCTGCATTTTAGTGCAGCACTTTGGAAAGAAACAACAAATTGAGTTTTTGTACCACTATATTTTAATATACCATACGAAGTATTAGTACCAAATCATAATGATCACCTTTATTGAGAAACACAATACATTCAGTGTTTCCTGTTACTTTTTCGGATACATCTGGTCAATTTTATTTTGAAGTGAAATCACATTGCATGAACACTAAGCTTCATTTACCTACTCCCTTTTAAAGGAACTTCTTATCTAGTGGCAAAGGCCAAATACTTTTGTGTAGTAATACCTGTCATACCTTGCTGTAGCAAAAGTTGTGCTTGTGTACCACTCATGAAATATTAGTCTGCTATGGGAAAAATTCATGCTATCAGTGTTAAAATATACATCAAACAATGTAAATTCTGTACCACAATTGGATATTATAACATTGGAAGTATTATTTTGGATATAAATTGGCTATAGAAGTCATTCTAAAGTTAATTGTCAATGCAAAATTTTGCCAATCTACCCAACCAATCAGAAAAACTGTTCCATAGCTACTTTAGGTTAGGACTAGTCTCATATAGTGCAGCAGGGAATGTCACTATCACTAGTGTGTGCAAGTAGGGTATGTATATCACTGACCATGGCCAGTATGGAAATTTAGACTCTTGGAACTCAACAGACAGTATCAGTAATAGCTGAGAAGGGTAAACACTAGATGGGCTGTGTACACACATTAAGAAACCTGAGAACCACTGCATGAGGGTTTGGTCAATGCAGGATTAATCTTCTGCCTGGCAGAAGAAAAAACATGTGATTACTACACACGGGAAAATGGCAGAACTTGCTTAGGGGCCGACTCAGATTTCCCGAGGATGTTGCCCTCAATTTTTTTTAACACTCGTGTTTTTTGCATTATAATGCTGGTTCACATCATCTTCGTTGTGTTGACATAGCTAAGCTCAAATCGATGTCCTTCATGTAGAAAATTACAACTTTGTAATAAATTCTATCCGGAATTGTTGTACTCACATATGTCTGTTATTATAAATACTACAACATAGTGTTTACTATCATCAAAATGAAAAATCCGATCACCTCAAATCTTGGAATTGTGCATTTTAGGTTGCTTTCTTTAGTTCTGTTTAGATGTAAATCCAATACACAAAATAAATTATATGTCGAAAATCTCTGAGTCAGCCTTAATGAAAACTAGCCGGTGCACCAACTTGGTGGAAGATACATCTCCTTGTTTGCATCGATGTTATCACAAATGCCATATCAGATCTTCTTTTACTGCAAGAAGTACACTCCCACATTGTTACCCCCCCCCCCCCCCCCCCCCCCCCCCTCCCCCCCCTCTCCTATCTTTCTGGAAATATTATACCCGGAAAGAAATATCTCAGAGAGAGAGAATATCTGCTAAGATTTTTATCGAGAGTTTTTATTTTGTAGGCATCCCAACGTCAAATTTTTGACTTTTCACCATAGACTGTTCGTGTTTTAAAACTGACAACACACCTTTTTTTGTTTGGCTATAGCTCAAAAACAAAGTCGGTGCCCCCCATTTTGGATTTCAGATTCTTAATCCGTACCCCGTTTTAAATACCATTATGTGAATTTCTGGAAATTTTATCGAGTAGATCACTAACACCTTCAAACCCTATTACGGCGTGACTCTAGGCGGAAAATAACGCGAGACGCAACGTCTCGATGATCGGAAATTTTCCCTCTAAAAATGTCCCTTTTCGACGATTTTCAGGAAAACTAATACGGTTACACCATTTTTTTATTTCGTTTATTTTCAAGTATGCAACTTAGACTAACAATGTGAAAATCGACAACGATCGAACCCTTTGTTATCTTTTTTGGCACTTTAAGTAATCGGTGCATCAGTTTCCCCTTAGAGTTTTTCGTTGTAATAATGTAAAATTTTGAGAAAAAATGTACTTTTTGAAAGTCTTTTTTTCTCAAAAACGAATACGGTAAGCCAGATTTTTATTTAGATTTGGTTTATCACCACACAAATGAATGTACGATTTATCATATTAAAGAATTATTCGGCCATTTAAATCATTATGCCAACACCTTAATGGCTGTGTTTTATTTCTGATATATTCTCATATGCCGACGCCTTTATCTTGAGTGTTAATTTCTATGATGAAAGTTCTTTTCACCAGTAGGATTCACTGTGGAAAATTAATTATAGTAGGATGTTTTATTCCTGTCAATAAATGCATAATTTTAAAAGTTTTTGGGGCGTGTCGACGACTTCCATCCGTTCTGAGAGGGTTGTATACTTTACCCAATCGTATAATAAGAAATGCATGTCACGAATACCGATAAGATTAGGCCGATAATTAAAAAATGTCCCTTTCTCAGAAGACAATACAAAGCAAATGCACTCAATAAATTCCAAACATCAAACGTAACAAAACTCTGAAGCATCTCAACCATACGAAAATGATACGAGTAAGTAATTATTACTCCCCAAGTTTTCTTTTCCGTCACTAAGGAATACTAAAAATCTGACCCGTTTTTACATTTATTTCATCTTGTTCCGGCAATACTATTTTACAGCTTGGTTCAACATTTAAGTAGTTTAGAGTTTTGGTCACTCATACTACAAACTACAATATTACGTGGCCTAAGCCAATCCTCCTTTTCACCACCCATCCTCGATGTTCATGACAAATTATCCGTTCTTTGATTGCCGGCAAATAATCGATAGCGTGTCTCGCACTTTACGACAATCTATTCAATTGAATCTGGTCTATGAGCTGTACATATTTTAATACAAAAAGCATCAAACGCATCATATTCGTTGAACAAAGTTGAGTATTTTCAGCTGTTAGTTTTTTTGATCTCAACACTCCCCCTCCAATGCATTCTACCATCGACAATATGCGTTACTGACAGGAATAAAAAAATCAGACTATCGGTGGGTGGTTGCACTCCCTTCCTATTTGTTTGATTAACTTTTGATTATTCAAACAAAATGATAATGGCTGATAAGCTTTTTAGTTATGATTAATTTAATCAATAATCTTATCCGATAGGCCCATTATAGCCGTGCTAAAAATAATTCCAGCTTGCGCTTCTGTATCTTTTTTCTTTGTCGAGGGTAAATTGTGAATCACTTGTTTTATAATTGAACCATAAGCAAATTTTAATTAGCTTTGCCTTGGAGATATTTCTGTAGCTAAATTCCAATAAAAGGCTATTGGGTGCACTCAAAATTTTCAGAATTGTAAGTTAGGGACAAATAAATGTTGGGATTAAAAGTAATTTTAAATCATATCAGTATATTCCAATCTATTGTGATTGAATCTAAGGCAAATAGGATTTAATTTTACATCTATTTTGAATGACAACCCCAAATATATGCCAAATTTAATTACAAAATTAATTTTTTAAATCCTGACATTTAGAGTGTACTTGAAAATTGACGATTTGTTTTTTTTTTTTTTCATGAGGATTTTTTTTCACCCATTAGCATTTAATTTGAAGCCTCATGATATACGTCTAGTCGCAGCAAGCGATTCGCGTGCGCAATTCTGTATTCGCTGAGACCAAAATCACGTGTACGGCATGCTGCACGGAAATCAGACATCGCTCGCTGCTACGGTAATTATATCATGGGCGTTAGAGTTGTGAAAAAGGAATCGATCCATGGGGAAGGACTAAACCTGTTTAAGGCCCAGTTTCTAAGTTAGACTCCCGGTTTAGGGAATACATGTGTGGACGGACGGGCGGGGGGTATGGGATCACGAAAGTAATATGGGCGCACAGGTTCCTAACTGGGGGGTCAAACAAAAGTGTGAATATCTCGAACAAGGCAAAACTAAAATAAACGGTGCGAGGGTCGGAATCATCAAAAACAAAGAACAAAAATCGGTGTGTGGGCGCAAATGTCAAGCAAACATAAAGTTGTTCAACAAATGAGAAGCAGAAATTTGCGTAAACCAGGAAGGGGAGGGGTAGTAACCCAACAGGAGAGGTTGGTGGGGCACCGAAGGTGTGCCGCGGAGTTAGTTTTGAAAAAAATATCCGGGGATGTATGCAATCAGGTGGAAGTACACATAGAGGGAAAAGAGGTGGTGTGTCACCATCTGTGAGCGGTATGGGACGGAAGCTTCCAGTATTCTCGATTCATCCTAGCAGTATGCTTTCTCTTTCGATTCACTCTGAAGTCTCTGTTGCATCGAGGCTGGGTACCTCCAGCCGGCAAAGCGCGGCGCCCCTCCCGCTAAGTATACATATAAATACTCCTACTCTAATAAAGACGAAATACATAAATTATCCAAATAGAGGTAAATATAAGTGAATACAGTATCGAACAGAATCAGTACACAAGATTTTCGTTGAAGCTAAAAAATGAATAATAGTCAATAAATAAATAACCAACAAGAAAAGAAATAAACACTAAATACAAAACTGATAAATGACACATAACTGCTGCGCAATAAGAAACGTAAATACAAATAAGCACTAAACAAGAAATCGATATGTAGCATATGTCGTGTCGCGTGGCAGGACACATCTATTAGTGACATCATACACACAGCTACACATATGTGTAATAGGCAAGTAGGGCGCGTATGGTGCATAGAAGGGTACGACGCCGCGTCGAATTGAAGGTAGAGTACAGCGCGCTCGTGCGTAGCCTAAGCCATGATCACTGATATATGTACAGGATGATTATCGACTGTTTTTTTGACATTCTCCGGACAGCACTCTGCTCAAGACGTTTACAACATACAGATCAGGCAGTGGCACAAAAAAATCAATTTAAAGCTGGGGGGGGGGGGGGAAACATAAGACACATTTATGCACCAACTCTGGTGCTCTTATCACTGCTGCTTAGTCAACTGCACACAGTGAGACGGACCCTGTCGTGTGCATGATAGACTACATGTGTTATTCATCAGGATGTCGATATGATGTACCACTACTCTCCTACGCAAGTAGCACGACACACGGTGCTGTGGGGCTGGACTTCTCCTACGCACACATCAATGCGACACATAGACTACGACACGTATAGCGTGCTCGTGTCTTTTCTGAGTGCTCTACACATCATTAACACTCCGATTCGACAATCCGATCCGCTTGGCACCTGCAAATGCGCATAAACTCAGTGCTCCTCCTGGGCTGAGACAACTTACCAGCACGAATACACGTTCCACCAAGTGTGCGGTAGGCTGTGCTTCAGCCCTTCCTACCACTACTAATAAGCCTGCTAAGTTTTGGCTACTTCCTCCCTATAAAAGATATTCGACCGAAAAATAGAACAATAAATAATAAATAAATAAAAATAATAAAAATAAATAAATGTATAAAAAAAATTAATACAAATTATTACAAGAATTATCACAGCTTCACAGCGCCGTGTTAGTTAATTGCAATAATCCAAATGTCGTAATTCCGTAGTGACAAATGGACTGTGTATAAAACTCAATCTAATGACTGCGGCGCTTGTTCCTTGTCAAAGAGACTGCTTGAGACCCTTTACGTTTTTTTTGAATGTTTCTATGCACTTGACACCTTCTCGGTAGTTTAGAGACCGTTTCGTGCAGTTTTCACACTCGTTCTCTGCATTTGACAACTACAGGGTTGACATCCTTTTCTGTATTGAGGCCGTTACGTGTTTTTCACATCTTTCTTTGGTGCATTTAAATCTTTTTTCCGTAGGTCGACAGACCGTTGCGTGTTTTTGATGTTTCTCTGCTTTCACCTTTTTCTGCAACTGAGACCGTTTCGCGTATACTACATCGTTATCTGCTTTAGACACCCTATTCTGTAGCTGAAACCTTGACGTGTTTTCCATTCCACATCTTTCTGCTTTTTGACATCTTTTTCTATAGTTAAGACCGTTACTTGTTTTTTTGACATGTTTCTTTGGCATTTGACACCTTTTTCTCTAGTCGAGAGCAATTGTAGTGTTATTGAAGCATTTGAAAACCGTGTTTCAGAATTATTTGGCGTTTTCATTAAGACCATATTTAATCTTTGAGAATACTTTTTGACCTTTGACATGTTTCTCTGCATTTGACATCCTTTTTTCGTTAGTTGAGACCATGTTTCAAATAATTAAGTTGAATTTTTCTTCCTTTGTATTTGAAGACTGTGTTTAGTCTTTGATAAAGATACTTTTGACAGTATAGCCGCCCATACACTGAAAACATGATTTGTCACGAAAAAGGTCTATTTTGCGTACAATTAAAAATTTTATCAATGCAATTTTAACAATTATAACTTTTCAAATTAATTTTTAATCATCACATATCATTTTCAGACTTATAAAATTTCACTTTTAAAATGCATGACAAATTAAGAGAAAGAAATAAGTCTTAATTTGTCTTTTCTAGTGCATTAAATTACATGACAATCAAATTACAAATAATGCATTCGGATTTGGCATTTTGATGGACATGCTAATGTAATAAAAAACTTAACGACAATTTCGTCATTCATTAATTTTGGGGGTCATGCATTTTTATTAAAAGTGAAATTTTAGATTCATGACAATATCTGGGATTAAAATTTAAATCATATCAGATAGAATGCAAATCTTTGTGATTCAATCTAGGCAAATGGATTTTAATTTTAAAATCTCAATTTTGATTGGTTCCTACCGCAATCCTAAAGAATTAATTTTTAAATCCCTGAAATTTAGAGTGTACTTGAAAATTGACGATTGTTTTTTTTTTTCATGAGGAATTTTTTCACCCATTACATTTAAATTGAAGCCCATGATATACTTCTAGTCGCAGCAAGCGATTCGCGTGCGCAATGCTGGATTCTGACCCAAAATCAAGTGTTACGCATGCTCACGAGCAGAAATCGCTCGCTGCGACAGGTAGTATATCATGGGCTTTAGAGTTTGTTGAAAAACGTCGATCCATGAAGGACTAAACCTGGTTTAAGCCCAGGTCTAAAGTTAGACTCCCTTTGAGAATACATGCTCACGACGGCGAGGGTATGGATCACGAAATGTATGGGCGGCCATTACTGTCAAAAGTATCTCAACATGTAACGGTCTCAACTACAGAAAAAGGTGTTAAATGCAAAGAAACATAAAAGTGTTAAAAATACAAAATTTGCGACTCGGGGGAGTCCTAAAGTTCAGGGTGACGGGTTTGGTTACGGTGGTCTTGCAATAGTGTTTCACTTCTTCAGTATCGCTTCAATTTCAGTGATCGCTCCCGTTCACTCAACTAGCGGGAGCCCGCGCAAAGCGCGGGCCTCCCGCTAGTATAAATAAATATAATAAATAAATAGAAATACATAAATATAAATAAATAAATATAAATGAATACATATAAAAAATACAAAATAAATTTAAAACAATGAATAATAGTAAATAAATAACAAAAAAAAATTAAATAAAAACAAAAATAAATAGAAAATAAATTAAAATAAATACAAAATAAATTAAAAATCTACATACGGACCTACACACACATGTCCATACGGACCTATGTTTAATACACAGCCTATGGGAATAAAAAGGGTACGACGGCAATCGAATGAAAGTGACACGGCGGTAGCTGCCTTCGATTTTTGGTGTTGCAATGTTAACCTTTTTTGACATTTTCCCACCCCCTGTCAGACCCAGGGGAGGACCTGTGGGATGAACTACATGGTTAACAGGGGCTTGTACCCTTCTACAATATACCTACGTTTGGCTTCTCTAGCTCATCTTGAAAGAAATATTGCTGTTGTCCTTGTTTGTGCTCACCCCCCAGTCAGACCCAGGGGAGGACCCTGGGGGTGGAATTACATAGTTAGTAGGGCTTGTGCCCTCCTACAATACTACTAAGCCTGCTAAGTTTGGCTACTCTCTAGAAAAGATGATTCGACCAAATGAAATAAATAAATAAATAAAAATAATAAAAATAAATAAATGTATAAAAAAATTAATACAAATTATTACAAGAATTATTCACAGCTTCACAGCCCATAATCCACAATGTCGTAATTCGTATTGACAAATGGACGATGTGTATAAAACTCAATCTAATGATTGCGCGATTGTTCGCTTTGTCAAAGAGACTGCTTGAGACCGTTACGTGTTTTTGACATGTTTCTATGCACTTGACACCTTCTTCGGTAGTTTAGACCGTTTCGTGCATTTCACATCGTTCTCTGCATTTGACAACTACAGGGTTGACATCCTTTTCTGTAGTTGAGGCCGTTACGTGTTTTTCACATCTTTCTTTGCATTTAACATCTTTTTCTGTAGTTCAGACCGTTGCGTGTTTTTGATGTTTCTCTGCATTTCACCTTTTCTGCACTTGAGACCGTTTCGCGTATACTACATCGTTATCTGCTTTAGACACCCTATTCTGTAGCTGAAGCCTTGACGTGTTTTCCACATCTTTCTGCTTTTGACATCTTTTTCTATAGTTAAGACCGTTACGTGTTTTTGACATGTTTCTTTGCATTTGACACCTTTTTCTCTAGTCGAGACATTTACGTGTTTTGAGCATTTGAGACCGTGTTCATAATTATTTGGCGTTTTCATTAAGACCATATTTAATCTTTGAGATACTTTTGACCTTTGACATGTTTCTCTGCATTTGACATCTTTTTCTTTAGTTGAGACCATGTTCATAATTAGTTGAAGTTCTTTCTTTGTATTTGAGACTGTGTTTAGTCTTTGAGATACTTTTGACAGTATAGCCGCCCATACACTGAAAACATTAATTTGTCACGAAAAAGGTCTATTTTGACCAATTAAAAATTTGTCATGCAATTTAACAATTATAACTTTTCAAATTAATTTTTATCATCACATATATTTTCATGACTTATAAAATTTCACTTTTAAAATGCATGACAAATTAATGAATAAAGAAATAGTCGTTAATTTGTCTTTTCTAGTGCATTACAAATTACATGACAAATCAAATGACAAATAATGCATTCGGGATTTGTCATTTTGATGGACATGACTAATTTAATAAAAAACTTAACGACAATTTCGTCATTCATTAATTTGTCATGCATTTTTTAAAAAGTGAAATTTTATAAGTCATGAAAATATCTGTGATGATAAAAATTAATTTGAACAGCTTATAATTGTGAATGGAACATTGTGAAACATTTTTAGCTTTATTTGCTTGAATGATCAAAATATTAAATTGCATGACAAATTTTTAATTGGTCAAATAAGACCCTTTTCATGACAAATTAATGTTTTCAGTGTAGAAATGACCTTCAACAACGAATAATAAAGAAGATCAAAACTCTCTAGCGACCTTTTTCCTAGAATTACCACACAAAAATATAATAATATCTTAGTAAATATCCGGTGTAAAAGGAAATATGATCCGCCCGGAGCCATAGTCCGGCCTCCATAGACAACAACGGTATAAAGCGTGAAACTAACGTTGCATGAAGAGTCAACTGAATCGAATGGCCTAAAGAGGTCTTCCACCTTTCGGATTAGTGGCCATCTTCACCGTTGTAGGTAGGTTATGAGTCCAGCGGACCATATCGCTTGCCATCTTGGTACAAACTTAATAATTTTAAATTAAATAACCTCTGGACTTATCAAATAACTTATGACAGTGCGTAAATGAATACCAATAAAGTAAAATTGTTAACCTTGTTAACCCTCGTCTTACTAAGCCTTCGTCGTAACAGGGTTTCCAGGGGGGTTCCCACCCCTCGGGAATTCGTTATAAAGCACCTAATGTTTGGATAGCAATGGTCCTCCTCTTTCCAAAAATAAGTAACAAAACAAGTACCAACAAGTACCAACATATCTAAATGATAAATATTTAATAAATGTAATATAAATTATTCTTGAGTATCAACAACCACCCTAAACTTCGACTTTGTCACTTTGACGGCATAACCTAACCCCAATGAAGGTGCTACCTTCACAAAATTTTCAATAAAATGATGAGCAAAGGATTATCTGAAAGCTTTTTACGATAGCGTTTGGCATTTTAGCGCATCGGAGGAAAGTTCATGGGTTTGGTAAGACGAGGTCTATACGGCTCACTTGATCACATTTCTCGCATTTATGTTGTATAACATGAGTTATGTGGAGCTATATGGGGAGTTCAGTTGGAAGCATTGTCACACCACTTAAAGGTGCTTGTTCCGATCGCCTTTGGGACCCCCCTGATTTACCCGGAAGAAGTATAAATTTTGATATCAGATGAAAGGCCGTAGTTTTCTCATTATTTTCCTGATAATTCAGCTTCCAAATCCACATCTTTGCAAAGATATAAACAAAAAACTGCCGTTTTAGTGGTTAACCATCAATATTAGCACAGTAGTGAATAGGGCCTTGCAATGTGCATTAACGCTTCTATTATCAAAACCATAAGTTTGTTTCCCACGATACTTGATGCTAAGTGTAGGCAGGTGCCAGGCTCTCATACCAAGTCGAGAACATAAATCGGAACACCCACCTTTAACTCCAGAATCGCTGCAAACAAATATTGAACTTAGCAACTGACAAACCCATATGGGTGACTTCACAACTGAGTGTAATTTCACCCTGAGAAAAATCACTTAACCCTCGTCTACATGAGTATCCTCGCTAAAATAATCCCATCATCTTTACTTATTTTTAACACAATCGTTATACTCTCAGATAAATGGCAGTGATTATACCAATAGCAAAGTATTTAAATAAACACGAACTAAAAGAAAATTAAATGCTATAATTTAAGGCCATACACAGATACATATGGCTTTCATCAAGATAATGACTACTTTTATTATCTAAATGCCTGCATTCAGCTTCAGTGGATCAGATAAGGACCCTTTTAAGCGAAGGTCGCATTTAAAAATGAAAGTAGCATAAAAGCTAATATCTGTCCGGCATCGTGCATGATTATCAAACATTTGATTAATATTTTGATTATTTGGAATAGTATTAGGCCCAAGCAACACATTTCTTTCCAATAGGCAGCACACATTTTGATCTTGGAGCCATTTCAATTCATTCCAAATCAATATTGTTGTTGTATAGACTAATAATTATACATTAAAATGGGTTGCAACTCCCTTGACGTATCCTTTAAGGGGAATCTTTTTTCGTAAAAAAATTAAAACTTCATGTTGCATTTAAAAAAAAAATGTTTTTTTTTTTACTCCGAACTAACAACCATCAATCATTAAAGGCAAACATTGAACTTAATGAGATTAAGGTTGAGGGGTGAAGATACTTATATATAAATAAACATGGAAAGCAAGTTCCTATCAACATTGCAAATAAGAAGTCTTTAGGTGACCAAAATTAGTACAAATGAGCGAAAATCTAGAGTCAAAAACCATATGATACACATGATGTCCCAGTATTTAGGCTTACCGGTTTATAGACCGTGAAACCTGTTATTATATAATTTTATGCATACCCAATGCTATAGCGTAACAGTTCTTTACATATTTCCCCATTTGTTTTGGGACATTTTCAGCAATTTGTAGGGTTTATTATGAGATCAAAGTTTCAGCCATCAATAGTGATGCAGTCTTTTATATACGCGGTTTATATGGGCTCTTATTCATATATCCAGTAGTTTTGTCTGCTAAAAGTCTTTCAGCACAGAGTAATTTTCACACAAAAGTATAAAGAGACCTTCTTAAATCATCTGTTGTACCACATGTAAAAACAAATACTACATGCGGGACTTCATCTCACCTTTGCTTCCTAAACTTTTGTAAAGTTTTAAAAGTTTCTTCAAAATTGGCTGATAATCAAAAGATCAGTTGATATAACCCCATAGAAACTACCGGTGTGAAAGCAGATATAGTCCGGTGGGAGCCATAGTCCGGGGCTCCATAGACGATAACGGTATAAAGCGTGAAACTAATGTTGCGTAAAGAGTCAACTGAATCGATTGCCCTATTTTTCACCATTGTTCCAGGACTATGAGTACGCCGGACAATGTTTACTTCTACACCGGTGTGGCAGGAGATATGGTCCTCCGGGTCATAGTCCACCTACAACGGTGAAGAATAGGGCACTCGATTCAGTTGACTCTTCACGTAACATTAGTTTCACGCTTTATTCCGTTGTCGTCTATGGAGCCCGGACTATGGTAAGGACATGTCTATTTTGATTGGTTATTTAGAGGACCGTTTTATCGTGCTATATCAGATAATGCACCAATCAGAGACAAAGAACAGTATCATCCAATGGCAGTATTGCAATATCATTAAATAATAACCGACAGTCACCGATAATTATCCAGGCTGCTTTGGCTGCACTTGTCATCCAATACAGGTGTTTTGTTGAGTTCCTGCTGTAATACGTAAAGGCTGACTTGACAATAGAAATACTCTGCTTTACATGGTGGTGGGCGTTGGTAGCATTAGTAATTGAGCTATAGACCAAACCCACCACGATAGTAGCATTGGGATTGAATTCAGAATAGCTAACTTTATAAAGAGACAACGGTGCAATTCTACAAACCAAGTAAGTTATGTCACATGGTTGTGTTCTTCAAAAGGCCAAATATTTAAGCCCGTATTCCAAAAACTTTTTAGCTAACGCAATGTTAGCTTAAAATCGCGGTAATTTAAATTGCATTTTTAAAATATTCTACTGTATTGTTGTTTTGTATTTTTTAACATTTGCTTAATACTTAAACGGAAACTTTAAACACAAGTAACATCGTTTTTATTCAAAGACGCTAATGTGAGTGTTACAGCCTATGGTTGTTTTTAAATGGTTTGAGCGCACAAAGTGTATTAATGGCTTTCCGTAGCGTTTAAGGTGCCACACCAATTGGACGAGAATGATATGCCCCCTTGTTGTATCACTGCACAGTGCAATGAGACCTACACTTGACGAAAACACACACTACAACACTCTAAGTAGCCCCGTACCTAGTTTAAATTCAGATGCATTTTAGCGGAGTTAAAATGCTTTTAAATTTAAACTCCTTTCTGGAATTGCGTTTACTTAAGCGATACGTTTATCTCATAGGTAAGCGTTCGCTTAGCTTAAAATCGCGCTAAACACCTTTTGGGAATACGGGCCTCTATGTCTTAGAAGATCGTGTCTTCTCTTTTTATTCATTTTGAAGACATGGGCCCGTATTCCAAAAACTTGTTTAACTACCGGTAGTGGGGGACTGTAGTGCACAGGTCTTGTGTGAGTGTGCAAATATGGATAAAATTGTGAATGTTGGTACACAAGTACTTTAACATTGATAATAAAAAAAAAATTGATGGAAGCACTTGCCATACCCTTTCCATGGCCCCCAGCTTGGATTTCAAGGTTACATGGGTAAATTTTTAAAATGTTCCGATGGTGTTGGAAATCACAACATGTGTTTGTCTGGTTACAAGGATTCCAAAAAGTATAGTTTATCACCTGTGACTTATAGGTTTTGAATTATGGGGTAAAAACTGTAAAATGGTAAAAAAGTCAATTTTGGTTTGTACAGGGGTCAAAAATTAAAAGTGCTCCAATTTTTTGTAAAATGTGGTTCAAATTGTTGGTTTAGCTCATACGATGAAATATAGGAATAGTTTTGACTATCTTACGTCCTTGGTTATGAACCAAAATGGCGAATAAAGTCACAAACAGCTAATGTTTAAAGCTTCTTTTAAGTAGCAAAATTTTTAAAAAGATTTAAAACCCGTTTTGCTTAAACGCAGTTTTAAATTACGGCGATTATAAGCTAAAATCGCGTTTAGTTAAACAAGTTTCTGGAATGCGGGCCATTATGTTTAATGTTGAGCGGCCCATAAGTGTATCACGGCTTTCGTAGCCGGTTAGAGTATGCACCAAAACTGGCCGGAATGATATGCTCCTTTGCTGCGTCAAATTGAGCAGTGCAGTGAACCGTTTACTGGACGAAAACACACATAACAACTTCTTAAACTACCCTATTACATTGTTTAAATTTAAGAGATGCATTTTCGCGGAGTTAAAATTGCTTTTAAATTTAAACTCCTTTCTGGAATTGCGTTTACTTACGCGATACGTTTATCTCACCGATAAACGTTTGCTTAGCTTGAAATCACGCTAAACAACTTTCTGGAATAACGGGCCTTGGGTTGGTTTGTGTGTTTCATTGTGGGGTTTTTTTTGTCACAAAAAGTGAAGTGGGTGCAAAACATCGAAAAGTACCAAAAATGCCATTAAAACCTCACATTTCGCATAGCTTTTTCAATTTTTTTAATGCATTTTACCTTATTCCTCGAGAGAGATCCTCCTAACTAATGAAACTATATTTTGCAAGCTATATTGTTACTCTTATTGTGACCCTTCTAATCTTCAATTTCTCATATCTAACACTTTCCCCGGATTTTAGGTCACTTTTGGCCCTGATTTATTGTTTTAGCGCAGTGTATCTGAACAATTGCTAAAGTTAGCGAACATAGGCAATTCTGACGGAAACTGCCCTTGCTTTCTAGACACAATGTCTTACCTCTCCGGCTGTTTTTTACTGAAACTGTAATCCGATATCGGCTAGTCTGCCCCCCCAATTGTAACTGTGTGTTGGCAGCATGTCACAACCGGCCAATCGTTATCGCGAAGTCCTTTGGTGTGTGAGTCCTCAGGAAATTGCTTCACGGGTCCAGGAAACATATCTTAAAATATGCTTATAGCTTATGTTCTTAGCTGTAAGTTTCTGCAAAGATCATTCAAATCGGTTATGTATAGCCCGATCTACCAGCTTTTGAATCAAGTGGTCAGTTTTTCCCGTCAGCAACGGATTCCCATTTAAATAGCATGGTGGGTAACAAAGCAAATCACTGTCCAACATGAATGATATAGTACATAATATTTTGGGGGCGAAAAAAATGAAACAGAAACAATTTTATCATACTTCTAAAGTGTCACAGAATAATGTGTCAAGTCTAAAAAATCAGATGGGGACCATGGTAAAAATAAGGGGTAAATTTTAACGGGGTCAAGAAACAGGTCTAATGTTTTGAAACATGCACACACTTATTAATAGGTCATGAGGATTAAAAAGTATGTTGCCATTCTACGGTCATTATTTTCAGGATATAGGCTCATAACGTTCGGTCATCCCGGGTAATCCTTTCAGAGTGCTCCGAGTTTGACGAAACTATCTCTAATTGTTTGTAGGTCATTCCGCCAATAGAAAATGCAATGTTACCTGCATTTGACATGGTAAGCGTTAAGGACCCCATAGGATGTAGACCCATTGTTACATTTGACCTCTAATTACATGACCAAATGGTAAAATGAGTGAAAGTATTTATTCCGGTCTTTGGGACTATATGAAGAATTTGATACCATTTTGAAAGAATCGATCATTCTGAAAATGCTACCCCAGAATTACCTTGAAACTTTATTGCCCTAAAACTATTAAACTATAACCCACAGATAGGGCCAACTATACCTTTTTAATCCTTAGGGATATGCCAAAAATGTTGATATAGATTTCATTAGAATTATGACATACTTATAATTCCCCCCGTACAACCTTGCCCCCTGCAAAACATGCTCTACGCTACTTATAATTCTAGACTTTTGATATGTTATGCTTTCATCATTTGTAGAAATATACAACCAAATCGTTATCTATTAACAATAGTATTGTGCGGTCACACTCATTATTTTATTACTTTTCATTATCAATAAAGTATGTCCATGTTTATATTAATTTAAGTGGTATCCGAATGGGATAAACGCCATTGATGATAGTAAGCTTTATTTGAAATACTTTAAAAAGATGTGACTAATTTTGTCCGCAAATAAAAGACAATACTTTCAATACAATCAAAAGGTTGTCACCGATTTTAGTTTCTTCGTACGGTATGTTTCATTCAACTGTTCCAGAAACCGATCCCATTATAAGTTTGTTTCAATATTTTTTTTATTATGAATGATGAAGGTAGAGAACGGTATAGAGGGCACCAATAGTCATGTTGAATGTTTTTTGTGTGCTTAAATATCTTCATATCACTTCTGCACTCAATAAATAGCCTCTTCTAGACTTGTTTTGCTTCAATTAACGCCGTTCTTTTATGTAACTCCATGGACCAGACAAAACCGACTACTTGAATTTAAAAGATTGTAGCTCGATCTATAGACCGCTAATTCAATATGACGTCAGCACCATGCATGTTGGTGTACAAGATGCGTACATTCCAGGACTACAATACATTTAAGCCTGTCAATCAACCCATGTTTAGCGACTGCACAGGATCATTGACAGGTGAATGTATTTGTAGTCCTGGAATGCCTCTATCTTTTCCACCAACATGGCTGGCTATTGAATAGGTCTATACGATGAGGTGGTGACATCAATGTTACAAACACAATTATCACGGTTTACTGACATTCTAGAGGTGGACGAATATGCCCATACCGTTACAGCATTCAATACCTTATCACGCCTGGTTGAGCGCGAATTTTAAAAGCACAAGCCCTGCAAATGCTCGCGCATACTGCCGGGCATGCTTTGTTCGTTGCGCGGCGTGACGTCACATGTCACCTCATCTATACCTAACGATGTGAATGATCTTCCAAAAGTTAAAGTAATAAAATACCTCTCTGTTGGTATCAAATGGCGGACACAATCAGTCTCAGTTTTATGTATTTCTATCACAAAGTGCACATTTTTCGCTATCATCTACACTATAATGACTAGTTCTAAAACCCTGTCGTTGGAACAAATAGGATAAAAACGTCATTATAATGGCTACGACTCAGCCGTTTTTAAAACCGATTGCAACGATTTTTCTTCTTAAAAGCAATGAATCAGTGTTCCATATTTGGAATACATTCATAAATTTGAAGAAAGGTAAAAAGTCGCGTTTAGAAAAAAGGTCGCTGTTTATTTTTTTTGGGGGGGAGGGCACCCTGTAGGTTAATATATCCTTGATAATATGGTTAAAACGCACAGTGTAAACAATTATTATCTCGATTCGCTTGATATGTTCGTCCCCCCTGGAGTTTTGACTATTCCAATAAGGCGGAAGAGGACTCTACATGAAAGTGAAATCATTCAAATGCACGTGCCACACCGATTACCTTGGAGGACACTCCGGTCATTTACTCACTCCACCCGCCACCTAAATACAATTTCCATTCCTGTATGGAAACGCACTATAGTTATTTCTGCCTTAAATTGCTCACAATAAATGATTAACAGAAGTCCCTCGCCTCATTGAATTTTTCACCTCCGCAGAATGGTACAGGGTTTCACATATCAATTGAATCAGAATATAGAATGCCCGTTAATTTGTAAAC
>JAMKCH010007599.1:0-42567 GCA_023653785.1 Ophioderma brevispina | reverse complement strand
TTAATATTGTTAGTTTTTGCAAGCTGGTACTTTCACTTTTGCGTGTGAAATTGTACAGTTGAGTAACGGCGCCACTCCATCACACCTTTCCATATCTCTGTTAATGGTACCGCAGAAGATTATCAAGGCTTATAATGTGCTCTTATAATGAAACTATGATGTATTCGGGGTATAAAAAATGCGGCTGCCCTCCATTAGAATTAAAATGATGCAGTATAATTCTACTACCTTGTTTTACATTGCAATATTAAAAAAGCTGATTACAGTGTACACCTGCTTTTGTATGCATTGTTTAAAATGACCGGTAACACACGTTTTGGTAACACGCGTTACACGTAATACGCGCTACAGTTTTTGATAACTCGCTGTAAGTAGTGGGTAAGAATTTATCATAAATGTGCATGTTTTACATTGAGACCCTTACAGGAGGAGGAAAAAAATTTTAAGTGGCATCAATGGAACACCAGATTAAGAGCAAATATATTCATAACTAGTCCGTTTCGGTAACACGCGTTACACTTTTCAAAAGAACAGTCAACCAGTACTGACCACAATTATAGTTGGGTTATATTAACAATTTACATGTTGTTTCTCAAAGCCCAACTGCCATACTTACTTAATCCATATTGTTTCTGGAATAAGATTGATTCTACTCTTTCTACATCCAATTGCTAAAATCGTCAAAAACCACTATTTCCTCATTTAAGTGTACTGTAGGTAAACAATTTTTTTTTCAAAGTAAACAATATCAAACTGCTTAATATTTTTCCCCTTGTACTTGCTCATTTGGAATGCATTAGGATAAAAAATTCAGTTCTGGAAGCAATTTCATTTTTTTAGGACCTGTCCACATTGTCATGGAAAATGACCTGATATGAATTTCCATGAATTCATTCCACTGATTCATTCAATTATCAATAGTGTTTACAAAATATTTGGTTTTCCTTGGTGTTTTCACCAAATTAAATAAAAATATAGCCACTTCACTTTCGAAGTGTAAGTTTCACCTCAGGAAAACATCAGTGGTTAAATATCCAAATGGGCCAGATCCCCAAATCACATAAAGTTTTGTTGTTACTCTCTGGTTGTTGTTTACACAGCCTTGTTATGTTATTAATTATGTACTTTGTGATGAAGCGCAATGATCACTCCCCTGGAATTGCGCGATGATATAAGCTCCATTGTTAAAGCAGGTTTTTGGACAATTCAGGCAGTGTGGTGCAACAATAAGCAAACAACAACTATCCAATTGGCGATTGACCTATGTCCCATCAAAGACAGAATGCTTGATTTTCTTGTGCTGGGAGGGGACACGGAGGTCAATCGGGTGAAATTCAACAAAATTAAAAAATAGTGCCTGAATTATGCAGGGTTGAATACCACATGCTCAAATGCATGCAACTTTTTGGTTGTGCATGCAAGCCTTCACTACTTACTGCACATATTGGTGTTGCATGTCAAAAGGTAAGCCATATTGCTAAAAGAGGAGTGAAATTATCTCGACAGTAGTATAGTAACGTATACCAAGTGTACTAGTAACGGAGTGGCCGAGCCTTGAAAAGTCTTCTAGTTTTCGAGTGTACCCTCCCACTTGGTGTACAACAAAACACAACACACCTTATGTGAAGGATCATATGAGATTGAAATGTTGTGGTTAATAGTTTGCAGGGATGATTCTACGTTTTCTGGCCGAAAAATTGCATCACTCAGGACAGGAATCTACGCCATCGAGGTCTCCTTCTAAAACCAGTGTTACAACTGACAGTAGAGGTGGGCTATACAGAGGGAGAAAAAGGATGATATTTCAGATCATTTGGGCCTAACTCTTATTTGATGTAGCTTGATCCCCTGAGCATTCGACACCAATTTGTCAAACGGCAAAAAATGAGAAGGTGCGGCCCAAAAACGCCATTTAAGGGAGGGGGTCTGAGGGGGTCTGAAATGGATAAATTTGTCAATTACTGTAATAAGGACATTTTAGGCCATGTGTGTTCTTAACATATGTATTTGAGTCAAAGAATTCCCCATTGTAAATGTTCAGCATTGTCAGATCTACCGCTTTAGTAAAAATGGCGATTTTGGGTCAATTCAGCTATGAGGGCGCTTTTGCCATAAAAGGGAGGCGCGCTTTTTCTGTGCAATCATTGAAAATTGTCCTAAAGGTAATAATTGATATACCTACGAAAAAATTGAGCTCTTGACTAAACGGTTTCGCTGTGGCAGCCAGTAATTGAATGCATCATTTACAACACTTTTGTGCCATAGGGTTGTGTGTGTAGGTCAACGAACTTTTGCACCATTATTTTCAATAGGACATGCCCAATATAAAAATTGGCAGCGTGACCAAACAAAAAGAGCTAGTGCTGAGAAATTTATGAATATACTTTATACGGCTTATCTTCAATTCTCATAGGAAAAATAGATAAAAATCAGAAGGTTGGGCGTGGTGGCAAAGCGCCCCCGTGGCTTAATTTTACGTAAAATGGCTACAAACTTTTTTTTTTCATGAAAACTGGAAAATCAAAAACCTGACGAAATTCATCAAAAATGAATTCCTTGACCTCAAAAACATAAAAAAGTAAACCCGTAACATGACTAAAAATGGCACATAATTCAGTAATGGACAAGTTATCATTTTCGACCCCCCTTCAGACCCCCCCCCTTATAGGCGTTTTTGGGTGGCACCTTCTCATTTTTTGGTCGTTTTGACCAAAATTGGTGTCAAAATGCTCAGGGGATCAAGCTAAATAGATAAGAGTGGGACAAAAGGACTCTAAACATCATCATTTTTCTAGCCCACCCCTACAAAAGTTAAACAGAACCGTGGACTGACCAAGAGTCTATCACCTAGATACCTGATGCAATAATGGGGTGGGATGTTACATAAAAATGGTGAGGTCTAAACGGGGATAGAATCTACACCACCATTTACGCGCCAGTCAGGCGTTCACACTAGGTTTTGGAAAGAGTGCACTAAACTTGGACGCAAATTTGTTTCCCTTGAGGTTGAAAAAAAGTGCGTCTTTTTTTAAATTATATGACGTGTCAAGTTTAAACAGATTTGAGAAAAGTTTTAAGGGACTGCAAACCATCCAAAAATAGACATCCAAATTCCAAAACCTAGGACTGGGCATATGGAACCAAATTACCCTGATGACCCTTAAACCAAAAGAACTGGAGTGAAGTACCGAATACCCTTTGGGATGGCGGAGAGGTTAGTGAATATAAAAAAAGAACGTAAATACAGTCAAATTTAAAAACAATATTTATTTTCACAAGATTTGCTACATGTATTTATGGTAAAAAGAATAATTATTTGAGTGAAAATGATACAATATTGGGACCATGTGCCAGAGCAAACTCTTGCTCGTTGAATTTTGTGTAGTTTTAAGTGGCTATTTTTGCGTCCACCAAAGACGAAAATTTACTCTTATATAGACAAAAGTGCGTCCACCTTGGGAAAAGTGCGGCATGACGCAAAAACGCACACAAATGTAACCCCTGGCTCCCATCTCTTACTGCTGCGGACAAAGCGCCACCTAGTCGTATACGCCACGCTATTGGCCGGCTATATATTCTTAGACAGGCTACGTCATGGCAGGACTCCCTAGCAGCCAAACGCTGGGTAAAAGGATCCGCCGATTAGCTTCACTAGGAATGAAAAAACGGTTCGCGGTACCTTGGATATCGCGAAATCAACAAATCAGGTGGGTCGATCTGATGTTAGAAACTGGGCTTCCTGAAAAAAAGACCAATTGCCTCACTCGTTTTTGTAAGGCCTGCGTGTGGCATGATTGAATTTGGACAGAGAAATCGAGCCAGCTGATAAGGTAAGAAAAAGGTTTGTATGTCGTATTTTCATGTTTGTTTCGTCTTTGTACAAAAATTAAACCTGAATTATAAACTAGGTCAGCTAACTAGACAATGTAGTTAGGAATATTTTGGTGCGTAAATCGTTACGCTAGGCCCAAAGTATTTGGCGGCAATCTCAAGTGTACCGCAATGTACAAAACTAATCCGATAAACTAGTACAACGGAGCCATACTGAAATTTGGGCATGTCAGACGAGTCATTATCAAGCTTTTGCATTTCACATTTATGAATCACCCCATTTCTGTTGACGAATTTCACGTAGGCAAATCGTGTAGCACGAATCCCGACAAGAACATCTCCAAATGTGATCAACAACATTTTTAATATTTTATTTTCAGTCGAAGAAACAATTGCAGGAGATAAATAACAGTACAAAAGTAGGTGCAGGATAAATACTGCGGCCATTACCCATTAGGGTTATTTTGCTTGTGTAATTGACTTCCGACGGCAGCACTGCGTCGACGAAGTCCATGAGTCTATTACAGTGCTTGATTGCTACCGGTTTCAATGCATATTGGCCTTTACGTCGTGCCGACGACCAATGTCAAAAACGACGTAAAGGTTCCCTGTAGTGTACTAGAATCAAGCTATCTGACACGGTGTGTACGTGGGTTTCCCCCCAGGCCACGCTCAGCCGTGTATGAGTAGGTTGATAACTCCCCAGCGCAGTGAAGATTTGCCAAGATTAAACAATGGGCGGCGCTGTTTGCCAAGACGACACGTAAATGGTGTCTCTAGGGAAAGAATTTTGATTTTTTTTTTGTTTTTGTAAAAAAATTAGGCACCACTGCCACCAGCACCACCAATAAATTCGGCAGCCATGCGGAAAAACTCAAATGCATGTTCATGATGTTGAAGAGGGTGGCAGAATACTAATTCATACCGAATCTAGCCTAGGAACCCCAGTGGCCGTTAGCTGTGATATGTGACCAACAAGAGACCGAGGATTAGCACAGTAACGTGTGTTATGGTAGTTGCATTTGGCGGGGAACGTGGACATAAAAAAAAAAAATATCAGGTAAAATACAGCGGACACTGCATGCAACCGAGCTATAGTTAACAATATTTTGAAAACATTAGAATTCAAGTGCATAGACGAATTGCACAAAAATATTTGTGACCAAACAAAAATTGTGTTAATCAGATAAAAAATGAAAAATCTGCAAAAAAACACAAACCAAATAGCGCTTGGATAAAATTTCACCAACGATTTTAAGTTATCATGTAGTTGGCAGATAACGGGTTAGGAAAAAGTAAATTTCGGGCAATCACTTATAGGGTGGGCAATTATATGAAATCAGGCGGGTGACACTACAAATGCCCATAGACGATGGCGAAGGCATAGACTGCAGTGAGATGAATCTTGAAAAAAAAAAAGCCAAAAAATGTTTAATCATCGCCGGATGAAAAATTATAATAATACCAACCTTAACGGAGAGTGTAAATGCATAATGGGGTAGGGGCCTATATCGTAATTTTAAATAAAACGGAATAAATCCCAACCCAACCCTAAATTTTGATGGCCTTCTTTAATTACCGTTAGAAAAAATTCACTTCAACATGTTAAAAATAAATTTAGCTTTCTTTTCTGGATTAATATTATTGCCACAGTAATAGCGCACACCATGTTACGATAAGTAACCTCCCCATGATTATTTATGCAGTATGACGTAATCGGGAATGACGTTAGCGGGAACCAGCGCCAAGTACAACCGGCGATCCATAAGTAACGGATTTTCATGCAGATCACTGTGGAGTATGCATCCACTTAGGTGATCGAGTGTCCTATCCAGATTTATTTATGATCCCTTGATGAATGCAGCGGTGTATGGAATGGAGTATGTAGTAGTAGTAGTTAAAATCTGTATTATTCGGTGTTACCGCGTTCAGTATTCAAAGAAACTGTGTCTCCCATGAGACCTTGACGAATACATAAATATACAAAAGCCATGTAAAATACCAAATAATACTTTGAATAATAATTTCAAAATAAAAGAGGCCAAAATATAAACGAAACTCACTCTTAGAACATAAGTTTGAAAGTATTTATGTTCATATGAAATAATTACACCTTATATCAGTCGGGAGGCTGTTCCAGATGTACTCCTCTAAAAATAAGGGGACGCTTGCCTGGAATTAATGTTAAAAGATGGAATTACAAGAGTGTTGGAAGATGACTACGGGTATTTTGGAATGAACATCAGGAAAATATAATTAAATATGAGATGAAAGATAAGATGGGGCATAATTTTTAAAGACATTTGAAAACAAACCAAAAGAAGCTGATTTGCCATCTTTTGTCCAGTTTATGCCAGTTTAAAGTAGTATCAAGTCATAATTGAGGTTCTAATATCGCGATAAAAGAAAACACGAGCAAGCTGTTTTGCAGAATTGGAAGAGAGTTAGAATATTCAATTTTGCAATTAGACCAAACTGGACTGCAATAGTCAATATGGAAAAAACTAAAGCATTGGTTAACATATTAAGGGTGTTTGAAGGAAGATAAAAACTTAACTCTACGAATAACACCAATGCGTTTGGAAATTAATTGATGATATATAATCAACATGCTCAAACCAAGATAAAAGTGGGTAAAGACAACAACCTAAGTACTTGAATTGTCACCTCTTTCTATAGTCGCCATTATCATACATCAGATAATATCACTAATTGATTAAGAAATTTTTGTTCCAACGATCATGAATTGGTGGTCTTTATGTTCAGTAAGTTGGTGTTTTCAGACCACTGATGCAATCTTGACAAATTATCTTCATATCCAATGAAGAGTGTGGGATTATGATGCAGTTAAAGAGTAATGTGGTCATCAGATACATAACGCACTTAACAACTATACTATCAGGAAGAGAATTTACTAAATAATAAAATAATAATGGCCCTAAAATTGATCCCTGTGGAAGTCCAAATCAATATTTTTAATATCGGATAAAGTAGAATTGATACACACTGCGTGTGTTCTACCACAACGATATGAAGAAAACCAATGCAAAGAATTCCCAGTGATAACATAACTTCGAAGTTTACGAAGTAGAAGATTATTATTGACAGTACAAAAGGCTTTTTGGGTCAAGGAATAGTGCACCGGTAGATTTGCCTTGGATTCATGTTGTTTAAATATGATCAGAAACATCCAGAAGAGTAGTGTTGTAGAATGATGTTTTCTAAAACCAGGCTGGCATGAATTTAAGAGATTATTAACAGTTTAATTGACAATGATATGAACAATACGTTAATAATTTGGAAATTAATTGGAAGCAAGCTATTGGCCTATATTATTACAACTCTTGTCACCAGCCGTGAGATTGGAGTGACTTTGGCCTGTTCCATGCAGATGGAAATGTTGATGTGAGAAGAGAGAGATTACAAATAAATGCCAATGAGTTACAAACAATTGGAGAAGCAAGTTTCAAAAGCTTAATGTTTAAATTATCAAGGCCTGTAGACTTACATATCATTTACCTAATTTCATTTAATACAAATTAGGAGTAAAACATAATCAATTAAAAATGAGAAGTTGGTACGTTTATCAAGAGTTAAATTGTTAGATTTATAAACTTACTAGCAAGATTTTGCCAATTGAAGTGAAAAAAATATTAATTGATCAGCTGTTTCTTTTCATTATTTGTAAGTCCATTGTTAGATTTAATGACTGAGTAGAAGAATTCTACTAAAAAAATAGTAGGAATGAGCGTTTTAGTGGTATCCCATAACTGTTTAGAGTTATTAACAATTTCATTGCTAGCGTATCACGGATGTCTTTTTCAAATACTTATTTATGGTTAATTTACTTGGTTCCTTAAAGTTTTGGCTGACGTCCAGTCATCAAGGACAACGTGTTGTGCGCCTTTTTATAGTAGTAGTCCCTTCCTTAGTTAATTTGTGAAATCTTTATTAATACATTCAGGAAGTTGAGAACTTTTAACTAGTGTATCTTTAATAGGTGCGTGAATATCACACAAATTGTTAACTAAATCTTGCAAAACCTACAGTGCATCATTTACATTCATTACAATTAAGACAAGATCCCAAGTCAGCTCTTTTAAGGGAAAGTTAACTTATGCTCATTAAAAGTCTTAAAGGAACCCGATATTTGATTACTTTAGGTGGTACCTTTTATTTTCTTGTGTTTACGAATTAGCGGAAATTAGTGGTGATCACTCAGTCCAAGGGGACTGTGAACACCTGAGGATTCGAAATACCGATCAGGATAGAAACAAAAGTCAGATCGATTTTAGTTTAGATTTTTCAGTTATTCTAGTAAAATCATTCATTAATTGCTGCATACTACTATGCCTAGCAATATTATGATCTTCTAAATACAAGGCTTGTTATATCAGTATTAAAATCGCCAAGGATTATAACATCATCATACACATAGAATTCTTGGAATAAAGAGTCGATTCTATTCAAGGGAGTTCTGTAAAACAGTGCAATTTAGAATAGGCTTTGTGGGAGAAAATTAAGCTCAATCAACATAGCCTCAACAATATATCAGTCAAAATCAGAAAATTTGTTTATAAGAAATCCCATTTTTAATGTAACACACAATACCACAGTTCCATAGTTTTCTATCAAGCCTACACATATTTACCCATCAATTTGTATAAAGTTTATAATTAAACTATCATTAACCAGGTTTCAGTCATACAAAATATTCAAATCATATGGTAAAGAAACAATTTCACATGGTCTAATTTAATACGAAGGACTCTGAATATTAGATGAGCAAATCAAACCTTTCCCAACAAACAATTGTGCGGTAGGCTCGAAATTTGGTAACACTCAAAAAATAGTTTTTTTTTTTAACAATGTACTCAGTGCTTCTCAATGGAGTATAGTAATTCATTATAGGGTTATTCCATGCCATTCACCAAATCGAGTACACCATCACCTCAGGGAATCGTTCTTTTTTGGTGTATTGAAAGATATTCATGAGAAACTAAAATACTGAAAAATTTGAGCTCGTACCTCATTTTTCGTTTTCATGCTACAGCAATTTTAAAATGGAGGGGGTTCACCTCAAAAACATGTACCGGTGTGAATTCAATATTAAGATGGCTAAGTAAAGAACTCACCCCTCCAGATCTTTCAACTTGCATTCCTGATTACCCGTTACTGCAAATTGCAAATGTGATCAGAAAAAATGAACCTTGCTCCAATTTAAAATTACAGGTGGTCAAAACGGCTCAAAACACTCGGACCATACTTAGGGGCCATAAGTCAAAAAGTTAAATAAATTAAAAAACTTCCAATTTGGGGCTGGTGATAGCAATCTTGAAATTCTACCCTTGTACAATCTTATACTTGTACCATCTTCATTGGAAGAGATAATAGCGTCGCAAAAAGCAAAAAGTCCAATTTGACCTTAACTTGGCCCCCCCAAAAACCATGTCAGACATTCTGCACCAAATTCTGCTTGAATATTTTTGGGGGGGTCCTGTTGGCCCTTGCTTACCATTTTTTGCAAAGTTCATGGTGGTGTCCTAAGTGTCTTTCTATAGTATACTCAGCAGTGGCGGTGCCAGACCTCTTTTTCTGGGGGGGGGCAAAGTGAAATCTTGGGGGGGGGGCAAAAAGGTTAATTCTGGGGGGGCAAAATTATTAAAAATTTGGAATTTTAAACCAATTTTTGCGCCAAATCGCTGATTTTTTGGGGGGGGCCCCCAAACACGGAATTTTGCCCCAAATCCCTTCATTTTCTCTTTCACCGGGGGGGGGGCAAACTGGGAAAGAACAAAATTGGGGTGGGGGGGGCAATGGCCCCAGCCCCCCCCCCCCCTGGCGCGCCACTGAGTAAACTGGCTTCAAAAAGCCCTACTTCATGTAATCAGTTTTGAAAGCACTTCCCAATGAAACACACAGGAAACCGGAACTTGCAAAACTGAGTATTAACTTGCACATTTCACTGTTCTTAGATACTTAACATATTATACTTTCTTACCAAACAGACCCCAGCTGAAATTTGGTCCTATCTGATCAGTGATAATACGGTGATGATTAATTTCAATTTCATTATTAGAGTTTCCAAGGTCCAACTTGGACTTCAAGTCATAAAACTCAATTGTCAATACTCCAGGTTGCAAGTTCAAAATTCTGTGTAATTTCAATGGGAATTAGCCTGAGATTAGGTTGGGTTTTAATTCTTTGAACTGCCGGTTTACCTACATACGGCAGTTAGACACCGATCTGAAACTTTGCACACAACTTCAGTAGAGGCCCTTCTCTTAACCATAGTTCAAGCAGAATTTGGTTCAAAATTATCTTACATTATTTTAGGAGGGTCAAGTCAAGTTAAATTTGAGTTTTTTGCGTTTTGCGACAGCTATACTCTTCAATTAAGGGATAAAAGATCAGATTGTACACAAGGTAGTATTCAAGATAAGCTATCACCCAGCCCAAATTGGTAAGTTATATCACTTTTACTTTTTGAACTTATGGCTCCCAAATAGTCATTGTTTTTTGGGCCATTTTTGACCCCCTGTAATACTTTAAATTGTGGCAAGGTGCATTTTTTCTGATCACATATTTGCAATCTGTTAGTATAGTAAAAGGTAATACAGAATGCCAAGTTTTGAAGGATCTGAGGGGTGTAGTTCTTTACTTAATGCCCTCTGAATATTGACTTTCACACGTAAACCAGAACAAATGTTAAAGAGACGTATGGGATACTCCGTCCACCCCTACACAGCCCAGATCATCCCTCTACACGCAGGTACGTAAGCCAGGCCATAGCCACCCCTAACTACCTACAGCTGGACATACCCGAAAACCGGCACCAGCGGCAGACGATTAAAAACGAGGGGGGAATAGACAAGGACAATAAGGAGAGAGTCGGAACGGTAGAGAGGACCACAAAAAAGAGAAAGATTCGGTATGGGGGATGTAGGGGTATTACCTCATCAAAAAGGTGCGACAGATAATGACTCGAAGTAGAAAGTGTTGAAGAGATGTTGTTAATGTTTGTCAGGTGTGAAATCATTTAGTTTTGTGCATGCTGAGAGGTCAAGTGTTTGTTTGAGGAGTAAATAGCTCGGATGAATAAAAAAAGGAATGAGAGATCATTTTACTAGAAGGCGTTTTGAGGTGACCCCCCCCCCTCTAGTTAAATCGCTGTGGAGTTGAAAAACGCAAAGAGGTACAGACTCAAATTTCAGATTTAAGTTTCTCATTAATATCTTTCAATACACAAAAAGAAGAACCAGATGTGATGGTGTACTAGATTTGTTGAATTGGTCAGGATGACCCTATACAGTCATTGTCAATACCTTTGTATTAATTTGCAATTTCACTTCTCGGAAAATGTATACAGCGGCCAGCCTGAGAGGGGCCTAAAGCGTGCGGAGTCCGAGATGTCTAGATGCCGCCTCATCTTCTAATAAATCGTGCTTTTTTTTTTGCATGTACACCCGCATGTAACATAATACTTGCCCACGGGGGGGGGGGGGGGGGGGACACGATCGCTCGATTTGGACATTGGGACAATTTTTTTTTTGCCTTTTTTAACCTCAAATCAATATCTATGAAACTATCAAGAGTATATACTAAGGTTGAAGTATATGGAAATTTTTAACGTGATACTGACAACAATTCGTTCAAAATATGTACATATGAGAATGATAGCAAATATTAGCAACCCCCCCAAAAAAACATAAACCAAGCAAACGCAAATAATTGTTACGTGGCGTAGCCGAGTGGGATGGTACAGCACAGCGGTTTATCTCTAAAACATGTCAATATCTAAACACCCACTGTTTAATTTCTAAACACCAAATGTTTAATTTTTTAAACACCATGTGTTTAAGTTCTAAACACAAAGTGTTTCAATGCTAAACATTTACCTCTAAAACCACCTTGTCCTTCACTTTCTAACACTGTTTTACAGTGTACAAACGCGCTTATAACACTCTTCGGTGGCAGTCTAAATCGCGCGCGTTGAAGATATGCGTAATGTAAGAACAAAACGAATCTCTTACACTGATTCTCACAAATACTGGTCATATCCGTCGAACAAATACCAGGCATTCCTGGTGGAGACTGGTGTGGGAGTTTAATTGATTACTTTGTACTATCTAGTTATAATGACGGTCTGGCCCATATTTCCTGGAGCATGTTTTCGGGCCAAAATCTTAAAGGTGCGTTTTCCGATCGTCTTTTGGCCCCCCCCCCGATTCACCCTAGTAGTACGATTTTGATATCAATGAAGGCCGTATTTTCTCATTTTCGTGCTGAAATTTTAGCCCTCAATCCATTTCATTTCCCAGATATAAACAAAAAACCGCCGTTTTTAGTGGTTAAACTCATAGTTATATACACGTATTGAAGCTATTGAATAGGCTTCGACACATTTTATTTGCGTCTACCATCCAAACCGCAAGTTTGTTTTCCTCGGTACTTCAAATGGGGTGTAGGCAATTGTCAGCTCTCGTATCAAGTAGAGAATCACACACACATAAATTGGAACAAACTATTCTATCTCATGTGGTATGGTGGGACATCAATCTATGTGTAAAAAACTTCAGTGTGCCCAGAACAAGTTAATAAGATTCAGTCCAACAAGATCCTTTCTCTCATATTAATTTTGAGATTTTCAAGGGCTTGGGATTCTTATGTCTGCAACAGGGCAAAGCAATTACGCTTAAATTATATTTTTAAAATTGTCCCATCTAGGACCTCCTTATCTGTCCTGATAAATTTTCCAGAGTGTCTCAGGTTCACACCGATAATCCAGGTCAGTCCACAATCTTTATATCCACAAATGTAACAGCTCAGATGAAGGCCTCTTGTTAATCTTAGTGGTATCCATGACTGGTCTGAGTCCCAATTCCAATTACAAACACCAGTGTGTATGGGATTCAAAAAATCTATTAAGGAACATCTCTGCCAATATAGTTATATAATTTTAGGTGCAATAGTTCGGGAGGCGTGACATTCATTCGGTTGCTTAACGTTGTGCGCGTTGGGAGGTGGCTTAAGCTTTCAAGGTTGAAGGGAGGGATTTATGTGTGTTTTCTTGTTCATTGCTCTTTAGGTAGGTGGGAGCAGTTTTTTAGTTCGCGAGGCCAATTTAAATGTATGTTATTGCCTCTCCATCATTACTAGCTTTGGCTTTCTGTATTTATTGTTATGTAATTGAATTATATATTTTTTAACTAAATTTTATGCCATGTCTTGTATTCAGGACCCCTTTGGAAATAAGCTCTTTTAAAGGGCTTAAAGGATTATCCCATGCATATCTGTGCATGTTCTTGTCGCGACAATTGTGCTTGTATTTTATTAACTGTCTTTTTACTGCTATGTAATTTTTTTTGTAATATGATATGCATGATAAACTCAAATCAAATCAAATCACCTTTAATGTAAAAACTCGTACCCCTTCCCGATAATAACAAGGCATTTAATACGCCCACCCTGATACCTCTGCCCCTTTAAAAATTACTCATATGCTTTGGCTGGTCAGCTTTGCACTGTGTTATTACTTCGCTGATTTTCTGTAAATTTTGACGTTTTAAGATCATATTATAAATTTTGTCCGGTAGCAAGACTACCAGCAACTTTTACGCCGTAATTTCACATTGTATAAATCGTTTTCCCCATCAGAGGCATTATTCAAGCATTTTACGGACGTAAGTTTTACATTTTCTAGTACACGATTCGTCATGCATTATAATGAATGCGAGTCCATTCGGCAACAAACCAATTCGGCAACAGCCATTCGGCAACAACCCATTCGCAACAACCAATTCGGCAACAAACCATTCGGCACCAAACACAATCGGCAACATTATTTTCTATGGCCGGAAATAATCGTGCATGTGATCTCGCGATACGGAAATATTGCTCGTTTTTTTCTGTTCTTTTTCTTGTGCACTTTTATAGTAATTTTTATACAATAGTAATTAGCCTCCATTCGCTTTTGCTAATACCAGTGGATTCTAATTTTTGAAACCAAAGGATAAGCGGGATACAGAGGTAGATGCTTGTCATTTTCACTTTGCTTTTGTACAAGTTTTTGGTAATGCAGTTATTTTACACAATAGTGTTAGCCTCTTTTACCAGTCGTTTTTGTGATAAAATACTGGTAATTCTAATTGTTTGAACCAAAAGGTATAGAAATATTGCTTGGCATTTTCAATTTAAACATTTTTTTCCGTAATATTTTTCTTAATTTGCTGTGTCCAATGGTATTAAGCGAGCGATTCTAAGATGGCGTGACTAGGCCTCTATGGCTGGTTTTCATCTCCCTGTTATGTTGTATCCTGTATTGTAGGGGTTATTTCAGCAATTGCCGGGGAACTCATTTGAAATCCAAAAGGCAATTAAACTGTACAGTCGTGCCCATTTGTTTCAGAATTAGGATGTAATAGATTTTTCACAACTACATTTTCGTGTTGTCCCCAGTGTTTTTTGTCCCCATTACAAACTATTGCAAGACATCTTCCATACAAGTGTGATAGAGCACGCAAGAAGCACACTTTCGGGTATAGGATTTTGTAGCCACTAGTGATTTTCCTCAGCTCATAATTTTGCCGTGACATTAAACCTCACAAAATAAAACCAGCTTATGTTAAAGTCTTGATTCCTTATCTTTCTTAACTACCAAATCACTGACTAAATATAACCATACCCGAAGATTCCCCGAACAAGCTAACCAAAGTCGCGGTGCCAAAAAGTGTTATAATGAACATACGCAATTCATTATCATAGTTTTTTGGGCACCACCATATTTTGTTTACGTATAGTCGTATTTGGCAAATCCTTAATGCATATTTATATCACGACGTATTTTTACGTTCGTCATACTTTACGGAGTGAAACAACAATAACAACTGGATGCCACATGCTTTCACTCGGACTCAAATATCTCTTTTCCCTCAGCAAATTCCATGGGTCATCGGGAGACTTTTTGTGTCAGTATTAGGAATGTCATTTGGAAAAAAAAAAAGGAGTGCTTTTTATATGCGGTTTCTTCCATCGATTGATTTTCGCATAATTTTGCAGAACATCGGCCGATCAGACAATGAACCTGGGGAAATGCAGCACTGATAACATAACGCTTGACGCACAGATTTTTATATGCTTGTGCTGCGCACCAACAGTAACGACTCGCGTGTGCTTACGCAGTAACGACCACGGCGCGCTGAGTATGAGAGAAAGCGGTGACGGGCTTGGACTATTCCATACTACCCGCGATTCACTTCTTCCTCTTATATAGTTCCATGTACCAAATTCATTATACACGTCACTTTTACATAGGTACTGGCATATTTGAACATGTAATCCTAATCAAAGCAATGGCTATTCCCTTGCAGATTTTATCGAGTTTCAGTCCTTGATATGGTCGTTGAGAATTCCCGTTCATAAATATAAACTAGACCTGTGATTGTCTTAGAATTCGTAGTCTTTCGTATGATACCTTATTTGTCTCCAAAAAAACATCTCCAAAAGCCCCAATAGGTACCTTTGCTCAAACCACCATAAAACGTTTAGATGTAAGCATACAAGCATTATGTCCGGCACGGTATAAAGTTTGTCAATGGGATAGTCATATGATAGGGCGCTCTAAGGGTAACAGCGATTCATCAGACTTGTTTTGAAGTGTAGAATATGTTTAAAAAACACTAAAAATTTACGTTACACCAATTAAAAATAGAAGCTTAACTCTCAGAACAAAAAGAACCCACAAAAACTATGTGAAATCAAAATGGCCAGAATAAAATTATTTAAAAAAAAAATAAGTTTAATTCATACCTTCTGATAGGATTTCACTGGTCAAAATTGAATTCCTTTTTTGGTCATATAAAATTTTGAGAAAAGGCCATTTACAGATGTATTTCGCGCACTTAAGGCCATTTTCGTGCTTAGGCCCAGGCTACCTTAAGAGAAGTGCAAACTGGCTTTACTAAATCAAGAACTTACGGCCTACATTGCCTGCTTGGAATATCCAACATGAGCCTTCACACGCATGAAAACTGGCCGCTTTGGCCACCGTGCTCATTAGTTGCGAGTGAGGAGGGGGCGCTCCGACCCAGCTAAATAGTTCCCGGTGAAAATATGGTATACCGCGCACTCAAAGTAATATCCATCATGCTGTCTTCATAATGTCATATTCGCTTATTGTTTTTGATTGACGAAATAAATTCGGTCGTCAAATGTACTTAGAGTATGCATATTAACGAATATATGTGTAAACTTGAGCCACAAAGTGCTTTTGATGGGAAAATAGGGCGGTCGGTGCACGCCGGTCGTGATGAGGCTCTCACGAGATTGAGTGAAAGTACGGAACCACATTGCTTCGAATAGACAATCTTTTAGCTAAATATCGCCTTGGCAATTATCATCAGCAGGTTTTGGCGCTCTGTAGCACATGTTGCAGACTGATTTAATTGTGCCAGCAGAGCACCCAGAAGCATAGGTCAAAGTAAAGTGTGTTTTGGAAACTTCGGAGGTATTGTGCTTCGGAAATGCCGATGGTGCAAAATTTGGCTATTTGCCTTTTCTTTATGATTGACGATTGTGTGCTAAAATGACCCTTGGTTTTCTGATTGAGATTAATGATGCACATGAGGCAAACAAGGTCAATCATCTCTTGCACGGTGATATGTAGGCTTATTACCAGTGAAACTGTGTCCTTGAGTATGGACATGGCCTGTATGTGTAACGCTGTATTGATCAAACAATCCGGTCATGCTAAAGTAAACAAATATCTTTATTGCAAATTGGACACATGGGCTTGGGCAAATAGAGTGAACATTTCGTCAATTTTCCGTTATATGCATCTGTATTAACATACCCGTACACGTGAGCCCTCACTCTAACCCCAACCCTAATGCGTATCATAAGCCGCACTATTGTAACCCTAAGTTGAACCAAAACTCTAACACTGACCCTCAGTCTTAACCTAACTCCTAATCCTTATATCTTTAAACTGTTAAACCTAACCATGTAGTGTCTAGCCGCAGCCTTGACTTTGTGCGAGATAGTGCGCGCGCGAGAGAACACGGGTGGTGCGGGTGAACACGAGTGGTGCGTGTTTGCATTGCGTGTGTGTGTCGGTATTCACGTACGTGTGTGGTTTGTGTGTGTGTAGAGTGTGAATGAGCTGCCTCAATCTAGAAAGCTTGTCCCACACCGACTGGTTTAGGTGTGTATTTATGTGCGGGCGCTTGTGTGTATGTTTGTGTGTGTTTTCACGTGCGCGGCCTGTGTTTGGCGTGGTGGATTGTTTTAGTATTCAGTCCTGATATTGTCGTTGAGGATTCCGTTCATAATAAAACTAGACTGGAACTCGATTCTTAGATTCTTACTTTCGTATGATCCTTATTGTCCAAACATCTCCAAAACCAATAGGTATACCTTTGGCTCCAAACCACCATACGTTTATATTTGTAAGCATCATGCATTATGTCCCGGTGCACGGTAATAATATTTTGTAATGCTTCACTAATCCTAAACCAACGTGGTCATTTTCCGTGGTAATGTGTCAACTATGCACCTTACCCGATGTGGTCAATTTTGACACGGAAATGTCAAATTTACCACGAAAGGGGTCAAATTGACCCCTTCGTGGTCAAAATTTGACCACTATTTCGGTGTAGAAGGTGCATAGTTGACACCTTACACGGAAAATGGACCACGTTGTTTTAGTGGTGTTTGTGATTTAGTATTTTATGAAGGCATTCCTGATGGTACGTTTTTTGCTAAGTGTTGTTGTTTTCTAAAGCCATTCCATGCTAATGGACATTTCTGGACCCAAAAGCTTATGCACAACTTTTTAAAGTTGAATCCCGACCTGCGATTTTTGGCGGTAATGACAAATTGCTTGTTTCCCACGGTTCCATAGGCCATATTGTGTTAACAATGTCTTAGCGATAACGACCGAATTTGCATTTAAGATTAGGTAACTTGATTACCTTAATGTTAACGGTTTCAGATTGATATAAAATCTCAACTTTTTTTTAGGTTAGTCCGGGGGACGAGGCCTGTGGATCACAAATTCCCCTTAAAAATAAAAACCTATTCGAGTAATACATATTGTGTTTCCTCACCATTTTTTGGCTTCTTTGAACGTCCTTTAACTCTTGTGACGATCACATGAATTCCATCAAGATCTGAATTTAGACATAGATCTATATATCCATATTAATAACTGTGAGTCTTTGGGTGACATTATAAAATCTAATGTCGAGTTTGTCGATGTGAAATTATTGTATTTAGAGTAAATGGCAAGAAAAAAAGAGGTATATCCCATTCAATACTTTAAAACGCCCATGATTAATGACAGACAAAGAATAGAGAGACAAACAAGCGATATAACGTGAACTAGTTATTTGATTGGTGACAGCATGTTTAAATTCGCACCACGTTTTTTTTTTTTTTTTCGTTTTGTACGTATCGCAAGATTTATGGTATAATTATTAACGTTGCTGAAATAAACACATAGTAAATCTGAGATATACATAATACGCACCAAAAGCAAAAAAAAAAAAATTACAATCTGGTGCTGCGTATTGCTAAATGGTCATTTCAAAAGTAGTTCGAATTCGTATATATTTGATATCATTCGACACATGGGCATAGAGCTTCTAGTAGAATCACTCTACTAATAAATGTTTAATCAAATTGCAAGCAACACACACAGAGAATTTTCCCCTTTGTTCCGTATATTTATATGCAAGATTTAACCAATTCATTTTAGATTTTGTTAACGTTTTCATTCGTGCATTAGTATCATTTTTTACACAACACATCGCGTAGATTTGCCAAGAGACTATAAGGTGGGTGGCCCGATCGACCAACCTCGTCCCTCCACTTGACCCCATCAAAATCGCAACTTTTAGTATGAGAAGAAGTTCACATCTTTCTCATTGCTCATGAAATTCAAGGCCCACGAAATGTTGCCTTTGGATGTTATGAACAAAACGTCTCCAAATGTGGTCGACCACATTTTATTAACACCCCTGTCCTATGGGCGAATTTAGTACACATTTTTAAAACTCTACTATTTCAAACGGCAAACCGACTTAACTCAAAAATTTGTATTCAGAATGGTAATTTATATCTTCCCTATGAAAATCAATCGAATCCAATATATTGGTCCTTTATCGGTCACCCACATCACGATTTTCTACTCAATAACAAAATCACGGTACGACTATTTACAAAATAAATTAACAGACGGCGTAGCCCGGGGGTATTTATGTTTGCTTCCATTAGACTAATCATTCTCATAAGCAGGTTTTCCTAAAAATGAAAGCCCGATTTTGCACTGATGGAAACTTTTCCGTCTAATTCCCTCCATATCTGGCATTTAAAGGATTAAGCTAGAATTGTTTCGTCGTATACGTTGGTGAAAATTTCGTAGTGGAGCAATACAAAATTCCAGGGTGTTTTATTTGCAATTAAAATCAAAATCGTACTTTTTTATTTTAAAAAGATATTTTTGTAGTCAATATCCAAGGTAAGAAATCTTATTGAGTGTCCTATTCTATATGAAATCACGGCATATACGCACATGATGCTTTAACTCTTCTCGTTGCACTTTTGTAATTAAACTTAACACGCCCATTTGACATAGAACAAAAATATTGCAAATATTAAAAAAACCCAAAAAAGGCTAAAATCCCTATTTTTTTCTGCAAATCTTTTTTTTTTTTTCATATACATAATGCTTGTCCACATACTGTATAAGGCCCTTTTTGTGACAAAGCTAGGCTAAAATTTGACGTCCTTCATATAACGCCTATTGAGGTTTATTGGACAACAAATATAGAAAAGACTTGCTTCTCTTTCCATCGGCCCTATTTACTGTCGTGCACGACATTAAATAACAGTATAGATCATCTTCTAATTACACCAAGACGGTGCTTCGGGCCGGGCGTGTTTGGGCCATGCACTATCAGTACGTTTGGGCTTCTTCAATTTTGTTTTTAAAAATGATTTGGAAGAACATGAAGACGCCTGGCAGTGTTTACTAAATGTTAGAATTAACTCGCGCTATAGCATTCCATGCTTCATTCTAAACAAAACTTACCCATAAATTATGATTTTACTTTTCAATATTTATGCAAACACCTCATTTCCTTAGCTGTAGTACTATTTTTGAATCACAAGAATTCAACCTACAAAAGGTTCGTTTATTTCCAAAGGGTTGAATTAGTCTGAAGGTTCTATATTCCGAATCTTAAATAGGGTTCGCTATACCGAATCTTAAAAGGGTTCGCTATTCCAATCTTAAGGGTTAGCTATTCCGAATTCTAAAAAGGGTACGCAATTCCGAGCTCAAAAAGGGTTCGGTATTCTCATAATAGTGAAAGTGTTCGGTGTTTCCGAACAAAACGCTGTGTTTCCGTTATACCGATTTTTTGTAACGTTTTCGTTAGTCGAATTTTGTTTTTTACATGGAGCAATGCCAACATATTGATTACATGGATATGCATGGATGATTTGAAGCCGACGATGCCAACAAGTTAATCACTGGCACTACATTTATATTAGTAATTTTTTTTTTCTTGTTTCGGCATTTTTTTTTTATGTGTTCATGTCTTTTTTTTTTTGGGGGTATCTATGGGGGCCGCCATTTTTCATCACTAGCATCCAAACAAGTTGGAAATACAAATAAAGTGTTAAAACATATCTTTTAAGGTACAAGAATATAATCATTCTTCTCCATGTCAGAATGTGAAAAACAAATTCTAATAGCGAACCTCTTTTGAAATTTGGAATAACGACTTTGGAATTTTTGAAAATTTGGTTTCGGAAATACCGAACCTTTTTCAATATCGGAATAACCGAACCCTTTAGATTCGGAATTGCAAACCCTTTATAACTTTCGTAATAGTGAACCTTAAGATCCGGAATAGCGAACCCTATTTTCGGAATAAACCGAAAAACCTTTTTAAGGAATCGGAAAAGTGAATGCTAAAAAAACGCGTGTGTTCGAAAAAACGATCCTGATCCTTCGTATATAACGAACCTTCGTAGTTTATAACGAACCTTCGCAACAATGAACCTTTGAAATAACGAGAAAGGCTCCAAGGTTGATTTGAAAAAACGTCACACAAATGGATCATATTGACATCTGAACGGTTCCAAGTCACCCGCGGTAAAGACTGGTTAAGTATAAAATCTCTTTATGGAATCCAAACTGGCGGGGTGTATTATAGAGTTTTAGGCAATTTATTACCAATTTTGTAGTATTTCGAGTAATATAATACAGTGTTGATGGATATTAAAGCCATTGTTTTAAAATATAGGTCTCGTCGCGGGTTATCTTAATTGATAAAACAATTCTTGCATTAAACATCCAGTTTTGATTTACACTTGATTTCTGATTAAGTTTGATTCAGATATGATGTTAACACCTAAAGTTTATGGAAAATGATTAATGGAATGATTGACGGAGTTTCAACCCCTCGTTTACTTAAAAAGGGTACTGTTGAAAATTCAATATTCAATATTGTTTTAATTTTTTAGGTTTTTTCTTTTTTTAATATTTGAAATTTATCAGATTTTTCTCATTTTTTTTTGATACAAGTGTAATTTTGGGGATAAAAAACACCTCCGTACATGATCAAGTAGTTGTAAAACCCCAACAAAAACACCAAAATTGGATGGGTGAAAATATAACACTGAGATTATAGAGGGCCTCCTTCTGTCCTTATCCGTCGATGTCCTTTCTTTACAACAACCTTTTTTTTGGTCTTCCTGAAAGAATGTTTCACTTTTTAATGAAGATTTACATGTATAAAAATATACTTAAAGTTCCAACTATTCGTCGTTTGTTTTTCCATACTAAATCAAGCGACGAAGCGTTACTCAAAAATAAAACCACATCCTTAGAAAATTTTCCGTAAATTTACGAAATTTGCTTTCTGGCAAGTCAGATTTCCAGACTTGTTTTTTTTTTTAACGGAACTTTGACAGTAAATTTACAGAAATTTTGTAACTCATATTATGGGAAAAATGTATAACATACGTGTAGCTAATCTAATGCAAATTTGGCTGCGAGAAAAAAAAGGAAATTACAGTATAAATTGCTTTAACGCGAAAAGCGCATCATCTAAAAAGCCTCTTCAAGTGAATATGAAATATCTAGATTTCTTAGACAGAGTAGCATGCAGTGCATTGAAATTTCATAATTAGCTTTTGGGGACAGAGTAACAGATTGGTATTAATATTATTATCAATTGGCAAAGAAATGCTTGCGAAAAAAAAGAAAAGAAAGGGCATTTTCACCCTATGCAGGAGAAACGACAATTAACTGTAAAAACAAATTAGGCAATTCACGTACACATTAGTCCATAAGACTAAATTTAGTCGAAATGAAGTCTTTATAATAGGACTAAGAGTAGGACTAATTTGTACAAATTGACTAATTCATACACTGCATGGCTCTTGCTATTCCTGCTTTTCTATCGCAATATCGTCTTGTTATCATTTATCTTTTCCCCTCCTTCTTTCCCTCTCCTCCCACGAAACACGAAAAAAAAAATCATCACAGCACAAACCTGTACACCTTGGATATATTTCTGGAATTCAATACTGGGTGTCAAAAACCTCCCTACTTAGGAAGCGTGTTATAATGGTCGTTTTTCATGAAGACAGTGCATTTTGGAGATAAGACACCAAAAAAATATTGTTTCCAAATTGTATATTTTATGTTTTAAACATTTAGGTTTCGCTAGTACCTATTACGGAATAGAATGTTTTGTAATGTATTCATTGTGAGCTAGAAGGAAAAATACTATTTCCAACTAACTGCCGCATTATGTTTTAGCAGGAAATACAATTCAACAAATCACTACCTTAGGAGAAGTTTTACCAAACGTAGGAAAGTCTGCTTTGTGAAGGATAATATAATGAATGTTTTTTTCCGGACATTCTTTGTATTTCCAAATATAAAAATAAACTGAGAATACAATGACAAACATAATTACAAGTACAAATCTGTACACATGTTTTCCAATAAGAAAACATTATTTCGGAAGAATTCAAGCTTCTAAGTATTTGTTCAATTTTCTTCTTATAATTTGGATGTTGGTTTACGGAATCAATTTTCCCTATTTTCTATATTTGAAAGCAAATTACTATATAGCAAGTGTGAACATCGGCTGTTACGCACGTGTTTGTTTTGCAATTTTATATATTTTGTGCGTAAAGTAAAATTCATGATCACCAAACTCTATGAACTAAAATAATGCCCTTTTTGGTCTGACTTTGGGCAAAATTGTTATTAGTATGGAAAATGCATCTGCCGACCAAGAAGACCAACTAGAAAATTAAATGTATGGTCGTGTGGATATATATGGGGCATCCTTCTCTCAGTAGAATCTCTTGGTCGCCCCCTGCCTGGTATTTTTTTTTCCAATGTCGACAAAATTCATCAATTGATACACCTTGTCCTCTATATGCGAAAAGGTTCTTCAGCGAACCAAAATATATAGCACCTTTTTAGGGTTCTCCTTTTTGGGTTCTCCAGATTTTTAGAACCAATTTTTGAGGGTTCCATTCTCAAAGGTTCCATATAGAGGGCAAAAAATGTTCTAAGCCATATGTTTTTCTTTAGAGTGTATAATAGGCAGGTGTGAACATTGCTGTGACGCACGTTTATTGCAATTTTGTATATTTGTGCGTAAAGTGAATTAATGATCACCCAAACTCTTATTACTAAAATAATGTCCGTTTTAGGTCTGACTTTGGGGCTAATTGTGATTTAATTGGAAAATGCATCAATGCCAACCTAAAATAGACACTAGAAAATTAAATTTATATATGGGCATCTTCTCTCAGTAGATTCTCTGTCGCCCCTGCATGGTATTTTTTTCCACTTCGACAAAATCATCAGATTGATACTCTTTCCTCTATTGGAAATGTTCCTTCAGCGAACCAAAGATAGTATAGCACCTTTCTGGGTTCTGTAAGGACCGTTTGGTTTTCTCATATTTTAAGAACCAGTTTTTAGGGTTCCATTCTTGAGGGTTCCTTATAGAGGACAAAAAAGGTTCTAAAGCGCATATTTCTTTTCTTAGAGTGTATATGCAAAGTGTTGACATTGCTATTACGCAACGTTTATGCGATTTTGTATATTTGTGCGTAAATTGAATTAATGACACAACACTCGTAATAACTAAAATAGCTGACTTGGGGCAAATTTGTAATATAGAAGGGACAATGCATCATGCCGACCTAAAATAGACATAGAAAAATGAATGTATGGTCGTCGTGTATATATGGGCATTTCTTTCAGAATCCCTCTGCCGCCCCGATATTTTTATAGCCGGTCGGGTATTCTCCCATTAATATTTTTTTTAATTTTTCTTTTTTTATAATATTTGAGAAAGGTGTGAACATTGCTATTCCCACGTTTAAAATGCATTTTTGTACATTTGTGCGTAAATTAAAATTCATGATCACCAAACTCTTATCATAAAAAAATTGACCCATTTTAGTCTACTTTGATCAAATCAGAGTATGAAAATGCCTCCGTTCTAATTACATTTTATAGGAGAATTTGTATTTCACATGCATATGCCATACGCACTTTTATCTAATTCTGTAAGCTTCTGGACGTTTGTTGCGTGAAAAACTTTTTTCCCCCCCCCCCCCCCCCCTTGGGTGGGGCACTCGCAATCAGTGTGGCTAACGGTAACTGATCAAAAACCTCTCGGTCCTACATTTACAGTGGAACCCCAACAAATATTTTTCGGGCAAGTACAGTTCGGCAAATTCGTTGTTTGGATAGGTTGAGATAGTTTCCGTACTCCACACGCGATGCTTCCAACTGCTTTAATATGGGTGGTGTTCGCTCGGGAAATCAGAAAAATTCTGACTCAAGAAACCCACGTCGCTCCAGGTCCCCGACGCTCATGTATGGATTGCTTCGAAAACTTCCCAATACTCATCACATACTTGCCACTTTATTTACAAACTTTACCTCAGGTGAACCACCCAAAAGTTGGTCTAAAAGTGTACTGTAACCCGCATCCCAAAACGGGCTAGACCACAAACCTTAAAACTTGCCGGATGATTTTTTGACATCGGTGTGTGGGAAACTGTTTTTCACCACTTATATCAGACAGGATTTCTGAGTATTTAATTGAAAAGTAATCTGCTAGACCCAGCAACACAGAAAGCATTCCTTAAGGGTATTAATGGCTTGCAATTGACTACCTTAGTAATGGGAGAAACTCATTAGCCATGCAAAACTAATAACAGAACACGCCACGTTACTTATTTTGATTTAGCGGATGCGTTTGGGTCTGTAGACACAATCTCATTCATTTATACCCTTCAGAGAAATATAATACCCCAGCCTGTTTGTACGTATATCAAAAACCTGTATGACAACCTTGAAGGTACAGTTAATGGCCCTGGCTGGATAAGTACACCATTCCAGTTTAAAGAGGGTGCTTCAAGGGGACCCCCCTTATCCCCAATTATTTTTCCCCTAGTATTTAAACCCTATTTTTTTTTTTTTTTTCAGGTTTTAAACAACTAGAATACCTTGTGGTTACCAGGAAGGTGAGCGGTATGTAACATTACTGGGGCTGTTTTTGCAGATGATTTCCTGCCTTATTACCGCCGACAACGAAAACATCAAAAAATAATGATGAGTCTGTCTGCCTGGGATGATAGGGAATCACCAAATCCATGATCTTACTTTTAAGGCCGTCCAAATGCAAGTCTAATGTCAATATGTAACGGGAAGCCAATACGTGTCATTTAATTTAGGGAAATTGTGTTAAAAACAACTAAAGATGCTCCCGAGAAGTTTCTTGGAAACAATACTCATAGGTATAAAGGTAAAGATGTATTTGATATCTTCAAATAAGGTAAATGAACCTTTAGTATATTAATACGTGCCCAAGCGAGGACGAATTCAAACTTCGTGTGTACATAAAGTATTCTTTACCAGCTTTAAGGTATTTATTACTGTCATGAATACCAACAGAACACCACTAACGTGGTCTGGACATATCCTACTATGTATAAAGACATGGTTGGCCTTATCGTTACGGTACAACCCCCAGCCTTTATCCACAGTCCTGATGTTTGGTCATCCAGACTTTCCATATATACCTGGAGCCCATACCTGGTCCTTATTCAGAATTTTGGTGAAGGAGATGATAGGGTCGTCCATTCCCTCCACGTAAAATTCATGAGAGAATCAGTCTGGAAACAAAAGATGAAAAGTTTGGTAGTAAGCGGTGGAGATAACCCATCTTTTCCAGCATGCTTCCACATATTCTAAATCACACCCAACTCTAAATGGAATGGAGTGAGATTAATGGTAACAACATCAACAATTCCTCAGAAAGACCAATATAACAGTGGAGGGACTATATCTGGCCATTGGTTGTCCAAGGTAACATGCTTAAAGTTATCGAAGCTGAAAAGTCGGATCTTACATGGAAAGCCATGATATATAACTTACCCAGAAACGTTTGCAGTGAAATCTTGTTAATTTTTTGCCCACTTTCACCATCTTCGAATTGGGGAAAGAGGGTACATGTAAGATGCAAACTCTGTAATAACACCCAAACACTCCTCCATGTCCTAAACAATTGTAAAATATCTTTCTGCAGGGACGCTATACATGGAGACACAACTATTATTATTCATATATCCAGGCATTCAATAACCTGATTAAAAACTCCCAAGATAACTTTCACAATATATGCAGATCTTCTGGTTATCCCGTGATTGGAGGTACCCTCCCACCCAGCATTTTGCCTACTGCCCAAAGAGCGGATATTATTATTATCAACAATACAAAAAGGTCCATCCATATGGTTGAGATAACGGTTTCCCCATTTGAAACTAACATACTCAAAAGGCCCATGAGCTCAAACATCTCGGTATGAAAACCTTCAGTCCGTTATTATCCAGGAGGGGTATAAATGTCATCTTAACTGCACTGCAGTTGAAATTGGTTCCAGAGGGTTGGTGATAGCTGACAATATGGATAGATTGGGCGAGGTTTTTTCCACTTCTTGATGGTAACCAATCTAAACCAACAAAAAGGAAGCCATTTGCCCAAACTCTGAGCAAAATGTGCATCACATGTAGCTATTTTCCAGTTGGAACGCTCAAATGAGCCTACTGGGATTCCGCCCCATATATGAAGATTAATTCTTCCTGTTCATCGTCGTCGGGCTGTCCCCCACCCCAAACCTCCTGGGTTTTGTCACTTTTAAATAGGTTATTTGCTGGTGTGAGTTGGTTCATATTTTGTTCATGTAATTGGTGATTGTTTCCCTGCCTGTCTTCTGCTGCTCCTTTTGAGTTCAGCAGCGTGCCCTGGGATAATATGTTTTTCTTTGTTATTTTTTTGATGTTTTTTATGATAAAAAGATGATGGATAATAAGCAAAGTGTGGAACATTGCTATTACGCACGTTTATTAGAATGCATTTTTGTACATTTGTTGCTTCAATTAAATTCATGATCACCAAACTCATCAACTAAAAAAATTGACATTTAGGTCTAACGTTTGATCAAATCAGAGTTATGAAAATGCACAAGGCCGACATCAAACATTCATTTAAACCACCAATTAATTACGACCATTAATTTGCACAATGACGATCATGACAAATGTGATTGCGAATCCATATATTCTTTTCACCTTTTAGTTCCGAAGTTAATCTCATTTATTTTCTATTGGAGGATCTTTATTAAAGATTACTGCTAAAAGGCTAATTGTTCGGAGTGCCTCATATTTGATCTTATATTCCGCACTTTTAGGCAAATTGTGTAGTTTGGCGTTTGTTAAAGTTTAAGTAACGTTTGTAAGATTAATGAATTACCCGCTGTTGAACTAAAGCTCACTGTTTACCAGTTTTTTTTTTAATATCGGGGGAAAATACAATTAGACTTTGCCCCTCATTGTTCTTATTACCATGATTACTGCAAACCGTTCTAATTACATTTTCTAGGAGAAATTTGATTAACATGCATTTGCCATTACGATCACGTCTTAATTCTGTAAGCTTCTGGACGTTTGTGCTTGAATTAATTCATATCCAGAAAGCTGGAATGCTTTGTATTTGCGCCCCGGTTTTTGGACTCGTGGCACTTAGTTTTTATCAGTGAACTGATTATCGTTATATAAAACTATTGAAAATATGGTAAAAAAATGTCTCACATTTTGGACAGGTTTTGGTGTTCAGAATCCTCGTGATATATTTTTACTATCACACTCTGATGCATTCAATATTTGTATATCTACACATGGCTTGAAAAGAGGTCGTGTGATCTCATGAATAAAACAAATATTGACTGCTATAATCGGGCAATAGTGAAAATCTAGCAGTCGATAAAATTTGACCTCTTTGTTATCATCGCACTCCAGGCATTCTATATTTGTATACTCTTGCATTCCTTATGCAGTCATATAAAATGTATGGCCTTTGTATGTATCTCCTGTGTACCCTTCTCCCCACCCATGATTCATTTTTTCAAATGTCCACAGACAAAATCATCAGTTGATAAGCATAGTGGAATTTGCTATTTACGCACATTATGCAACTGTATACATTTTTGCTAAATTGATTCCACAATCACCAAATTTTGTTAACTAAAAAAACCTTTTCTAGGTTTTGATTTTTTTACACAAAACTTGATGGAAACTGGCCACAGGTCATTTCCCAATTTGCAGATGATATCTAAGTGATGTTTTTGAGCAAATGTTGTATCAACAGTGCCCAAGACCCGCGTGGGTTGTAATTTCTGACCTTTTACCGACAGAAGATCAAAATACCGAAATTTTCTTCCAGAGTAGATCGAATATTCACGTAAGATTACTACCTAGGCCAATGTTCATTGTGATATAAAACTTTTTAAGGTAAGTCACGAGGACGAGCGGTGGATTACGAAATGCCCCCTTTGGAATTCATAGTAAAAGAATTTCGTTTCTAGATAATTATTATGCACCTGTTGAGAAATTTCCGTAAATTCAGACGACAGATTTTCCGTAAATTTACGGCAAATCTGTTTTTTTTAAAACCATAAAAATAAACACAAAAAACATAAAAAGTTAATTAACGGAAATTTTCAAATTTATGGCATCAATAGTTTCCGGACTTTTTTTTCTCTTTCCGTAATTTTAAATTACGGAAACTTCCTGTTAATTAGGCCCTATACCTTTGCCCTGCGAGGCATTTTTGACCCAATCAATAACCGTTCCTTTAGTCCCACGGTCTATCCATTATCGAAAACCGAATATTTGTGTTTACAATAAGGATGTTGATGAATAATCATAATTTTGGTACTGATAATTTTTTGTTCATTAAATTGGTCCGGCAGCATCTTATAGCCCGTACCGTTAATAAACGCCCCGACGGCGACCCGGAAGTCGGGATCGGGACGGGGGAATTTTCGAGGCTTTATGGGGGCGTCCGCAGGTTCTACCTATTACCGATGCTTGGTTTACTATGCTTTATATTGAATGGAATTGGATAGTGATACTTGAAGCTATGGACGTGTGAAATTTGCTATAAATAATAATAAAAATGCCAGTATTATCTAGCGCTTTATACAATGAGGTCCAAAGCGCTTTACAATTTATTCCGCTGTCATTAGGATAAATCACATTTTTTCACATATTGAAAATGCGGCAGCCAATTATAACGGTGCACAGTATGACTACCCCTAACATCTCCCCATTCGGAGGGACGTTAAGCCGTCGTCCCGTGTCAAGAAGCCACAACTGGTACATGACATCGCAGTCAGTGGTCGGAATAAGAGTCGGGGGGTAAACCCCTGACGTTCCCATCCGCCCCAGCCTCAAATAGCGGGCCATGTTAGGAGCGTCCTATCATGGATACCCCCCCCGGATAAGTACACTTGCTGAACAAATCCTAACACCACCAAAAGCCATTACCAATGATTGTGGATACGACAAAACAAACCCCTAACACTCCCCATTTACACCTGGGGGGGGGGGGGGAAAAAGGGGGGGTGAAGTGAGACAAGCGCGCTAAAGTTTTCTTTGCCGCAGGACACACACGTTGGCCACGGCGGGGCTCGAACTCACAAACTATGATCATGAGTCCTGCGCTTTTCCACTAGACCCACACGTGTTCTCATAATAGGTAGGCCCATATAGTACATATGTGAAATGCGGCTATATAGGAATTGGAATATTTGTCACATTTATTATGGCCTTGTTGCCAATTGAAATAATATAGTACATGTATAGCATTATAAAAACATCTGTTTTTCCTTGTCGTGTATGTGTTACGCTGCCGTCAACAAAATGTGAAGGAGAGAAAGCGGGCATGTGATGATACATGAGTTAAATAAATAGACAACAGTAAAATACTGGTGTAAAAAGTTAAAAAGGAGAAAATACGAAGAAATTAATGAGGGAGCGAGATCGAGTTAAGCAAACACACGAGCTGATTTATGAGACTACAAGATGTAGCCTATAACGAAATGGCTTAGTGAAAGGGAAGGAGTTACACGAAGGACAACCTTCCATGAAGTTAATGGAAATTTTGCTCTTTGAAGTACACATCCCCACTAATTTTACTCTTTAGAGGAGTGACATTTTCGCGTTTACTGCTAATATAGAGTATTTTGGGATCTATTGTTCCGTATACGTACCTGACATGCAGTGGATGATAAACACAACTTTGTTTAAAATATATTTAAAAATGTTGGCGCGTGAATAAGAAAAATCGGCATTCTTTCTCCCTTTGCTGTACAGTATGAAAGTGAACACAGTAATTGGACCTAAATGACTGCGGTATAAAATTATCTTTTGAGCGTTTATTTGTTTTAACTTTTTACCCACTTGAGATTTAAAAAATCCAAAAAAATGAAAAGTGCGTCAAAGCTAAAGGTCATAAAAAAATTTTAAGAAAAAAATCCAGCATAAAAATCGCATAAGCCATTTTTCTAAAAAGAAAAGTACATGTTCGCATTTGCTGTTTTCTTCTGATACAACTTGCTTTTTCGGCCTTAACAGTGCGCAATGAAAATAGGGCTATTTTTGGGTTTTGGTGTTGTGTTTGTGTATTAAGTGTGTGGCCACGGAACGGGAACGTTGCATGGGTTGTGTATGGTGTGTATGTTTAAAACCCTGTTAACTATTTTAATGTAGGATAAAGTAACCAAACCAAATAGTTTATTAACAAAAGATACCAAATACTGTTTTTGTGATTTAGGTAATATTGCTGCTTATCCCGTGGTTTCAAAATTTTTAGAATTCTACTGCTTTTCTTTATTACAAAGACTGGAGAACGAGACCAGCACAAATATCATAAATTACTACAATTAACACCAAAATGTTACCCGAAAGGAAAGCGGACACAGATATACACAAGCAATAAGTGCTTGGTTTCCTTTGGTATCAAAAGTTAGAATTCACTGGAATTTTTTATTACAAAAAGACTGGTAAAAGATGGGCTAACACTATTGTGTGCCGGGAATTACCACTGACCTCAAACAGGATAGGGGAGGCGATCGAAAGTGAAACATTTTGTCTACATTTTGTAAGGGCAAACAACCAGTCGTCGTCGCTGCATTATTTTCAATGGAACTTGTCCGTCAAAATTTGAAATTTATTAAAATAAGGGAAAACGAAAGAGCGGGTTTTTCACACAAAGAATTTTGTTATTTTTTGTATTTGTATTATTTAATGAACCAAATAAAGAAATTACGGAAGAAAAAAAATAATGAAATAAATTCTAGGAAATGGGAAAATAAGAAATAAAGAAATGCAGTAAAGTAAATAAATAGGCCCCAAAAGATCATGTATAACATAAGAATAAATTGCATATTTGGTATAAAATAAATATAGAAATGAATGAATGAATGAAGAATGAATGGAATGAATGACAGATTACAATCCCAAATTGCCTATATTATGGAAGGAAATAAAAAAATAGAAAAAAGAAAGGAGGATGGGGGGGAGGGGAAGGGCGGACGAGGGAGGGGGGAGGGAAAGAAAGGGAAGGGAAGAGAAGGCGGAGGGAGAGGGAGGGAGGGGATGTGGGAAGGGGGAGGGGGGAGGGGAGAGAGAGGGGGAGGGACGAGGGAGGGGGAAGGGGGAGGGGGAAGAGAAGGGCGAGGGGAGGAGAGAGGAGAGGAAGGGGAGTAGGGAGGGGGAGAAACAGGGGAGGGAAGGGAGGGAAGAAGTGGAAGAGAGGGGGAAAGAGGAAGCGGAGGGAGAAGGAGAAGAGTGGGAATGGGGAGGGGAATGGGGAGAGGAGGGAAGGGGAGGGTGAGGGGTGGGGAGGGAGAGGGAGGGGGGAGGGGGAATGTTGAGGGGGCAGGAAGGGAAGGGGAGGGAAGGGAAGGGAGAGGAGTGGAGGGAAGGGCAGGGGGAGGGAAGGGGTATTGGGGAGGGGAGCGAAGGAGAGGGGCCGCGGGAGAGGGAGGGGAGGGGGAATGGGGAGGGAAATAGGGAGAGGAGGGGAAGGGGAATTGGGGGAGGGGGAAGGAAGGTGGGAAGGAGAAGGGGGAGAAGGGAGAGGGAGGGGACGTGGGAATGGGGAGGGGAAGGGGGAGAAGCCGGGGAGAGGGGAGGAGAGGGGAGGGGGAGGGGAAGGGAGAGGAGGGGGAAGGGGGAAGGGAGTGGGGAGGGAAGGGGGATGGGGGTGGGAATGGGGAGGGCAAGGAGGGATGAGGGAAGGGCGATGGGAGAGCCGGCGGAAGGGAAAGTGAAGGGGGGAGGGGGGGGGAATGGGGAACTCAAGCGTTGCAAGACTATGCAAAGAATCACATGCAGAAAGAAATAAACTGAAATAAGGAGAAATTCCGAAAAAATAATTGAAAACAAACTGAAGAAATGTTTGAAATAATAAATAATTACAGTGAATACATAGCAGAGCAGTTATACGGTAAATGCAATATTGATTAAATAAACGAATTTTTATGCATGAAGGGAAAGAATAAGGACTGGATTAGAAATTAATGGAATGGTTGAACGAATAAATCCCAAAATACCTGATGCATAAGGTAATTAATTATTACGAATAATAAATGATACAAAATAACAAAGAAGGGAAGGGAAGAAGAAAGGGAGAAGAAGGGAAGGGGGAGGGAAGTGAAGGGGAAGGGGGGGGGGGGGGGAGGGGGAAGTGGAAGGGGAGGTGGAAAGTAGAAGGCGAGGGGAAGGGAGAGGGGGGGAGGGGGGGGGAGAAGAGAAAAAAGTTAAATGAAGGGGAGGGGAAGGAAAGAGGGGAGGAGAACGGTGGAGGGGGAAGGGGGGGGAGGTATGGAGGTAGAGGGGAGAGGGAGGGGAGGTGGGAAAGGGTAAGGGAGGTGGGGGCAGTGAAATGGTTCCTGTAAAATATTCACACAAATCATTATAAAAACAATTTTTTTTCACATAAACATTTCTTTTTTTTTACTTCTTATATTATTTTTCCTTGTATAAATCTGCACAAATGCACTCCAATATGCTACACCCAGTAAAGTAGTAATCCCGGCATTTAGGATGTCTGTAGCGCCAATTCGCGTAATTATGACTGTGGCAAAATTTGTCGATGCTACTACCCACCAGTTTTAATAAAATATTAAGATTTTCTTTCAAAATAAAAGCAAATTTCACAAGTTGCATTGATCTTGCATGGAATCTGTACGGTGACTCTCATGTTCGCCCTCTACAAAAATGGCCGTGGGGAAGTTTCAGGTTGTTTCAGTCTCCGACTATTCAATTACGTGCGAGACCCGCTATCCATGTATAGAGGTCATGAGGAATACAGGTCATCTCGGCACATTCACATATAGGACAACACCGAACGCGGCCCATCGCCGTGTCGGCCCCATCGCGTCGCGGCCCAAATGTCAACTAGACCTTTTTATTCTTTTTATTTTCTTCTCTTTTAATTAGTCTCTTTCTGTTTCCTTTATATTCGTTTACATCTTTTCTATAATGTCTTTAGTCATTTATATTTTCAATTATAACTTTAAATACAGGTTTTTATTTCAGTTTATTTCTCTCCCTTTCCCTGCCTTTTCTTCTTTGTCTATTCTCTTTCTCTTTCTCTTCTTTCTACTTCTGTATTTTTATACTGTTTAATTCTCTTTTCTCTCTCTTTCAGGTTTACAGTGCTTTGAAATAAAATTCAAAGAAGTTAACAATTGGAGCAATTACACTCCCAGTTTATTAATATATTACAGAATTGAAACTTTACATAAAACCGAACGATTTTGCAAATGAACGGAAAAGTAGCCTTCTCTATAAATAAAGTGATGATCCGACACATTCAAAATTCATAATTTGCGTGTAACTTGCACTTCAAGAGAATATTCAAGTAAACAAACCATTCGGAGAGTGGTTTGATGCTGCCATCATACAGAACATGAGGAGTGACCATGACACAGGAAAAACTTGACTCAGTTATTAGTTGCTCGGTTTTTTAAAAAAGAGAACGTTAAGTGGCCATGCATGATTAATGACCATTTGTAAATTGCACACGAGAAGCATAAAAGATGGTCCTTATTCAGGAGCCCCCCCCGGTTGTCCCCCTTGTTACCCAAATCTCCTTTCATTCTCCCCCCCCTCCCTCTCCTGTCAGCCCCCACCTTCCTCTCAACCACTGTAATAAAATACTGTGTGTGATACCAATTTGTTTTCATTCTGGTCCTATGATCAATTATTAATTGATAATACGTTTGTGGAGCTGTGTTTTAAAGTGTGTGTCATGCCATCGCACTGTAAACGTAAATGACTCGAATGAAGCACGAGGTTAGCAAGGTACTTGGGATATTGTAGTGAACCATAAAACAAAAATGAGGGTTCTAGGATCACGAAATATACTGTTAGGCTTAGTTAAAGAAATCACACAAAAAGAAAACACCACACACACCAAAACACCAAGTATGCTTACAATAAACACTAAGTGATTTGGTCGTGGCCGATGATGGATCGGTGGGAAGATTTTGAATGGCGGTGGGGCCGGAAGATGGCGAATGGGCCGATGGTGGCGAAATAATTTGGGCCGAGTTGGTAGATAATGGGCCGAAGTTGGGATGGGCCGACGATGGCGTGGGCCGGAGGTCGACTGTACTGTTGCGAATTGGTTTGTTGCGAATTGGTGTCGCCGAATTGGCGTGTTGCCGAATTGGTGTGTTTCCGAATTGGTGTTGCCGAAATTTGGATTTTGTTGCCGAATGGACATGTCACCATATTTTAATTGCCTCTGTCCTCGCTTATCATTGTGTCTTTACATAGGCCCGCGTTGCATTAGAAGCATATTGCAAAACCTGCAGTTCATTTGGGGACAGCCAGTCACCCGTGTGGACAAAATACAATGGCCGACGGGCAGACGTAAATCAAGTCTGACTGGGCGACTTTTCCACTTTAAATCCGTTCCCAATTTTTAAATGAACTAAGTGATTCTGCGACCAAAATCAACACCTCACAAGAAAGCTAGGAAGATTAGATTACGCACCACTTTAAAATTGGCACCTTAACATGCGGTTATTCCGTAACGTTGCCGAATTCGTATAGGCCTGTCGGCAGGAATACTAATTCTTCCGAAAAAGCTAAGAAGATGTGGTCACGGTACGCTAGGTTGTGAGAACCACAGAGCATTAATAATGATGTTATGGGATCCGAATCAAAAACGTCTCACTAGACCCTTTTGCACCTAATGAGATAGAAAGATAAGAGCATCTTTCTTCGAACAGGGCGGCCCTATATAGTAAAAAATGAAATGAAAATGATAAAATCCAAGTGCAAATGATAAAGGACCAACAAAAGTCGCCACCACGTGAAGCAAGCAAGATGAATCGTGCTATGTTCTAGAAAATTCGGCAACATTTCATCATTGACTGTCACAAGATGACAATAATTAGTTCAGTACGTTCATTCATTCCACACAAGCAACAATTGATTTTATTACTCTACATTTTACTCGTAAAAGTGTCCAAAGTGTCAAAGTGCGGTAGGGCACACCCCCCCCCCCACCCCCCCTCCCCCCCCCGACAGGTAACCTTTGTCAATCAAGACTCAAGTAGTCTGCTATTGTTGAATGATGACATCATCCAAACAAGGTTCCCGATTCGCCATAACGATCGGCGGTACCTCTTTCAACTAATTGGTTTAGGTCGCGACTGTCGCATAGCAGTTGCAAAACATTACAATCGAATACAAGTTACAACTACCAGGGAAGTGGGAAGATCTACAGAACTAGTAAATTGATCATGAGTAGCTTGTATCGTAACACTGGTAACTGAAAAGGTCTAATTTCAATTTGGGCAAATGGTCTGAATGTTAATCACTCACAACCAATGGGGAATTATCTATTGTTACACCTACAATTTCAGGACAAAATTCAGAACAAAATCAGACACCCATTCAGAATTTGCAACCACCAAAAATCTGCATGTAGAAAAGCAATAAACTGACTCAACGGGATGATAGAAGATTTGGGGTTTTGCACAATAGGACAAGTAGATTACAATACTTGAGGTTGTGTAATATCAATAGGCAGCAATTATGGTGTTATCATTGGCTCTTTGGAATTTATTGATTTGTTCTGGGTGGCCAAAGCAAATTCACTTTGGGTGGAAAGTGTCGGAATTTTAGGCTGATTAGGTCTGAATTAAGCTTAATTCCCTATCATACAGCCTTCCAGAATTCAAACCTTTTGCCTAATTCAGACACTTTCAGTTACAGTGTAAGTTTTAGCAGATATAGGCCTGCCTTCTACACTAGGGCTAGGCAGGGGCGGATCCATGCCTGACTGGAGGGGGGGTGCCAAGAGAGAAGTCAAGATGAGATGGGATAGCGGTGCCGGGGTGGGTGCGGGAGGGTTTCCCCCACCCGGCCGAAGTGGCGGAAGTCTGCCATTTTTTATCATAGAGTGATCTATAAAAAAATGTATCCGGGGTCTTGCTAACGACTGGAGAAGGAACTACCTATCTAAAAGGAAAACAACGGGTTTTGTTTAATAACACTTCTCTGAACCAGCAACCATTACTTGTGGAGTTCTTCAAGGCTCTATCCTTGGGCCACTTTTATTCCTAATATACATTAATGACCTTCACTGTTCTGAAAGAACACACGTTTATTATTGCAGACGACACAGAATATACTGTTTTCACATCCCAATGCTATACACTTGAAAAATAGTAAATAAAGAACTTGAATTTATTCAAAACTGGTTTAAATTAAACAAATTATCGCTGAATATAAAAAGACCAACTATATGATTTTTTTAAAATAAATATATAATAAGCCAGAATTAAACTAGATGTTAAAATTAGCAATACTCAGAGTCAGAAGTATAAATACAAAATTCCTGGTATCCTATTGACCACAATTTATCCTGGAATTCCTATACCCAGCATATTTCCAAATTATTGCTATATAAACGGGGATTATCCGCAAAGTTAGACAATTTTTCTCAAGCTCACTTCTCACATTGTATAATTCACTTATATTACTTATAGTCCATAGGACCATAGCTTGGGCTGATGTACTATGCTGGTATGGAATCACTTTTTATTCTCCAGTAAAGAGTTATTAGAACATTGTACGTAACGCCTGTGGCTGGCCCACACAGACCCTTTATTTGCTCTGCTCTAAACGTTGAAGGTTAATGATATTCTAAACTTCAGCTTGTCACGTTCCTGTATCAATAACCTTCAAACGGACGACCTTATTGATTCAGGATTTTTTAATCAGGTCAGGTTTTCTTTGAGACGCGACTGGTATCCGGTAACCAGTAGGCCGAGTAGTCGGCGGCTAAACCGACTCCCCCATCGGATTTGTAAGGATCGATGAGGAGGGTAGCTGGTTACCCTGGTAGAATGAAAAAGATCTACCTACATTGGCGTCAGCTCTGGAGAGCTAATGGAGGCCATCAAGCACTGCTGCCTTGCATGTTGGCAAAGTTGCCCAAAGGCTAGGCCCACCGCCGATAACTGTGGATTGACGTCAGGAAGGGCATCCGGTCAATTATCTTTGCCTCCAATAAATCCTCACACAGCAGTATTGCTGAGTGTGAGGTGAATCCGGCCACCCTCGGTTACGGGGACAAAACCGGATTTAAAACTTTGGTCTAACTAACAACTACATACTCATACTCACCATTATGAGACAAGGTAAGCCCAAATACCCCGGTAAAACCATTTAATACCGTACTTGCTAATAATACCCCTGATGTTGTTCCAAGGCCCTCTACTATGGGCTAATCTACCCTCTTATATTAAAAACTCCACAATTTTACTTCTTTACAGATTAATATGAAAAAGAGTCTCATCAATTCGTATAGTTGCTGTCACACTTACTAATTTTTGTCTTTTACTCTGTTGTACCTTCTTATCCTTGGAATTTGACTGTCGGCTGTCTTTGTCAATGTAATTTGTATATCGTATTGTTGTCATGTATTTTGTTCTTGATTTGTAATCTCTTTTTTTGTCTGTCTTGTCGTAGTAACACTTAAGTTAGGTGAGGTTACTGCATTTTCACGCTAAGCATTTAGCAGTGACCTCGTTCATCACTATTCTCTAATTAATATATCCTATAAATGATTATCTGATTTCTATTGTGAAATCCTTTTTATTGTACTGCAATTTCATATCTTGTATTAATTGTTTGATGTGAGGAACAAAAATAAATTTGATTGTTGGCTTGATGATTGGATTGATTGAAAAATATATTTTTTTCCAAATTAGTCTCATGGGTATATTGGTAGTAGCAATCCTCACTCACCTGCAGCTCAGATACAATGTTGCGCACACCTCGATGACTGTACGATCAAGCTAAACCACGCACCCAGGTCATGCAGGTCAGTAAAGTCTGTCCAGTTGATTGTTGTACTGGAGCTCTGGGCGTGGCTGATCGTAAACTGAGGACTAAAGCTTCGATTTTTTCATATTGTCCGGCAAATAGCAGAATTGTCAAAAAGGTATAGCATTATTCGTAATGGTTTTCCTTCCTAATCATGTATATATTTTAAAGATCAAGATCTTCAGAGGTGCAAAATCAATCGACAAAGCGGGCCGTGTATCGCCAATGATCATGTGGTGTGGGAGCCGAATTTTGTAATTACAATTAATGTAGAAGACGACATTACCAGCGCATGGCCTACTCGGCTACAGTGAGTTCATTGTTTAGGCCTGTACTTAAAGCATTATAATAGATTGATAAAATGGGTTTTTATGGTGTGATTTAGGTGTAGGAAGTCGGGTGGGATGGGGTAGTGGATATTCATGTGTGGGAAGGGATTTTTGTCATGGAGATGGAGGGGGGGCGGAGCCTGAGGGTGGGCCTATGGATATGATTTTGTGGAATCATCAAAATGGGTGGAAGTGTGGAGTGGGTTTGGTTGTTACAGCTGCTGGATCCCCTTATCCATCTGTCTTGAAAAAAAATTATCAGATTCTGTAGCCCTAGTACCTACTCACCTTTTGGGATAAGGTCAAGGTTTTTTTGTTTGGCGTTTCAATTTCTTAAATTATATGTTTTCAATCAATGTTGATATATGGGGTATGGGGGGGTAATGGTGCGTATTATTAAACACAGTCACTTTATGTGCTAATAAAGACCTCCTAGCGATTAATGTCAAATAAAAATAAAAAAATGTCTCACCATTTGTCCATGCGGTTATTTACTCAAATACAAATTACAAAAAAAGCATTCTCTCCTCACTTTTCAGAGGCCACTGCTACGGGAATTTAAGAGGCCTTTATCCTCTTGGCTGGAAAAGCCATGGGGATTTTGCAAGTCCATGCAGATTATGTGCGTGTGTGTTTATGTGTGTGTGTTGTGTGCGTGCGTGTTAGGTTACTGGTTTGTGCTGTATCTTGGAAAAAAAAATAGTTTGCCTTGTTCTGTTTGTAAACACCCCCCAAAAATATTTTGTTTGCTGCTCTCACTGGTGTTTGCTTCCCATTTTAAGAAAAAAACCTTTTTTTGTATTTAAGTTACATTTCATTGCATGGTTTGGGAATAAGTATTCATTGACAACAAAAAAAAACGGAATATTTGTCCTAAATTTCACATGTAAATGTTAGCACTTAAGTACCAAGGTGTGGGGGTTCCTATTGGACCCCACAAAATTTGTTTTTACGCCTGCTCCCCCCTCCACCGGCAATAACTGGAGTGAAAAAAACCCTTGGTCACTTAAGTGCTAATTAAACCCGTGGTGGACGGTCCAAAATTTGGGATTTTAGGTGTTGGTGAACACCACATATAAAAAGGGTGGAAATCAGAGGTCGAGGAGGCGTTAGGTAAGAGGAATAAAGCGAAAATGAAGGGGGGTTCTACTAACAGATGCAGCACTATGAATTACAGGGGAACTCACTCATGGCGTTTGATTCAGCGCAGGCAGATTCACACAATAATAGGAGTTAGTGCATTATATCGCTTGCATCTTCGGGTGGACTGCAGAGGTCGTAAACTATGTAATGTTTATATGATGAAGATTAGCAGCAATAGCAGAGGTGAGAAACAATGAGTAATAACAAAGAATAACAGATTGTGTGTGGGGCAGAGCCGATGGTTGCTGAAATTTGGCACAGGCAAAGAATATGCAGCAGACGGTTTTCGAAGTTCAGAATCACATTCATGCATTGCGCTGCGTGTATTGACCCGTCAATCTCGTGTATTGCATGAATAATGCAACACGAATGTGACCGAAGTGTTTCCGAAAGTGGTGAAATGTGGTCGAACCACTGAACCATGGACGTCACAAAGAGCAGGGTAAATTTGAAATTCCATTTCGTGTGATTAGCGTAATTAGGTAGGACTCTGCACACGTGTGAGATGGACATGTGCACGTTTAAGGCTGGGGATAGTCAGATTCCTCCCAAATAAGCACGGCAGATTTTGCAGAGAAACCAGGTAAATATTGACTTCATTTAAACTGTGTTTGCTTTGGGGAGTAATTGCTCTTTCTAATGAATCTACTTTCCAAGGATTATAAAAGGCAATGGTAATTTTATTTTCTAGCTACCAAATTAAATAAAAATAACCTCATATGTAGAGCATAACTTACCTGGAAATCCTGGTTGTTGAAAGAAACTATACGATTTGCCAGTCCAGAGATATGGTATTTCAAAGTTTGGGCCGATTGACATCACCTAGTGTGTAAAAACTGGTTAACAATTTCGCCTTAAATGGGATGAATTGGCTTGTGAATGCCATGACAATGCGCAGTACGTATGCCGCCACCCGTGCACTTAAACCGAGACTAGTGCACGATGGAAAAGGTACATCCCAGTGTAATTGCGGCCAGACCCGGGCTTGCAAGCGATGCCGAAAAAACTCATGGTGATGTGTATAATGTAGGCATTCAGGTGGAAATTTATGTGGTCTCTAGAGGTTAAAATACTCCCACCATAGATAGAGTGGGGTCAAAGGCAACCACTAACATTTTGAATTTTCAAAAGCGGTTCCGCGGTTGCCGAGATAGTCCATTTTAGTAGTGTACATTGAAGCAATTGGGAGACCATTGTCAAAGGTTCAAATATTCTATTTCTTTATTTTCTTATGGCACCATCAAAATAGACTTTGTGTAATAATAAATTTATCTATCTTAAAAACTATACAAGATGCAGGACTAGAAAATTTCAGCATATTTCCTGATATAAGCAGCTTATAATTCATATAAAGAAACATCTATCTTGCGTAATATGAACAATTTGCATAGGAAATGATTAAAAAAATCGTACATTTCTGGATTTTTCAGTATTTTTTGAAGAAAATTAACAATATCTCCAATTCTGGTACATGGTAGATACTTCAAAATTGTAGAAACTCACCCTGATGCATGTCTGCTATGTAAGGGTATTAGTTTCTCACTCTCCTTGCTGGATGTTCATACCAATTTGCATGTTTTCCTAAAAATGCTGAAAATATACAATTTTCCAAAATGGTACTATAACACGTAAAGTATTGGATGCATTATAAAACTTGTCATGGGCGATATTACCCCTAAATGAACTATTAGCTATTTTCAGGATTAGCCCCATGATAGCAATTTTGATAGAGCTAATTGGCAATTTGTTCTTTAAAATGGCGGAAATACTTTTTTCCAAAATGGTGTACCGTACTAACAACCGGTAAATTATTGGATGCACAATAAAACTTAGAAAGTTCAATTTTTGTGTGTATAACCCCTAATGAATTATTACCTATTTCCCTCCTTCCCCTCTCCTCCCCCGCCGTCGCAACGCAAAAAATAGGTCGGTAGGCCTTCATTACACGTGTGTATACATTTACAAAATCCAGGCAACCAAGTCCTCCACAAAACGAGAAATATCGACTAAATGTGAAACATCACTTAATTGGGAGGGTGGTGTGTGTGTGGGGGGGGTAGGGGCATCAGATGCCCCTCATGTCAATCAATTTTCTTGAACCTAGTCTTAAATTGTGAAAATTGGCAAAAATATAACCTCCACCAAATAAAAATTCATTCGGATAAATGTCGGCAAGTGGGGCCACATGCGCTTTCAAGTTTGTACCCAAAGTCACTCGGGCTGTTTGATGTTTTTTGACAACACACAAAAACTGACGGACCGTATCGCGGGTAATTTTGCCAGAAATCCTCCAAGAGGTATATTATGAGGCTAGGTAACAATTTTCCAACAAATACAACAACAAGGGTCATCCTCACTTTGCCAGAAACACTCCATTTGTATTCAATTAAGGGCAAGGGAGGCAAAAAACAAAAAAAAAAAAAAAAAAAAAAGCCCCAACCAAAAAACGGAA